>JAOWBP010004006.1:16980196-17000597 GCA_028571105.1 Tragopan temminckii
TTTACTGTATTTTAATGTTCAAAAGGCAGCTACGTACTTCTCCTAGTATCAAGTGGTGATGTCTGTGATTTAATTTAATGAAATGGTATTGCATTCAGTCCAACATAGGCAAAGGTTACAAATCCAATACAAGAAATAGAATAAGAAAAAAAAAAAGTCTGGTAAAACCTTATTAGTTTCAAGAGTAAAATATTTGCTTCTGTAAGGTTGTCATTTATGGTGATGTGTTTGTGTAAGATCTAGTTTACCCATAAGTGATCTTAGAAGCCTGACATATATATTGAAAGATTTAAAGTTCAGCAAGTCTCATCTCTTCACTTTTCACATCCAAAAGTCATAATGGTGGAAAAAGAGCAGGTGTTCAGAATTTTTTATGGGGAAATGAAGTGAAATATAATTAGGATCGAGTGAAAACTTTAGACAAAGAAATGTGGTGTGTCGAAGTTCTGTTTTGGCAGTGTTAGAGCAAACTTGTTAGTGGATTTCCATTCCATAAGATAAATTCCAGCATTCGAATGTCTTAGGTTCTACCTGAAAGAAAAACATGCATGTTCTTTGCTCTGTGTATTTAACAGAATACTGTAAAATAATGGTGAATTTCCTATCTTAAGGGGAACCACATCTATTACTACTGTATCCTCTTATCCCTATTACACACGCTCAGCAAAAAAGAAATTAAGGTAAGTCATGTGAAGGTAACTATATTAAATAATTGCAATGATGAAGCAAAGATATTTGAAATTCTTACAGGTCAAGAATCTGTTGGAAGTGAGAGAACAGAACAGAGTAAAATTTAATATTTTCTATTAATTTTCTCTGCACTTATTCTAGGTAAAATATATGGGATTCTTTTATTCTGAAACATAGTTTCGTGTATGATACACAAATGTTTATAGCTACTTGTGCTTCTTAGGGAAAACACAGTCACAGGGGTCCATCATGATAAATGGAGTAAGGTATTTGTTTTAGAGAGATTGCAGTTTAAAAAGAAGAGTCAAATGTAGGATGGAAGGATGCTTAATTAGCAAGCAGAGTGAACAATGTGATACCATGGATGGTTTTGTTTGTAGTAACTGGGCTATAAGTTATCCTCTGTGCTGCAGTGGTGGATGTATAGCTGGCCCTGAGAAGTCTTGTGACTCCTTGCACTACCCGGCACTCAGTCTTTATTGAGCTTGGTTTGGATCCAGAGAAGGATTTTACAAAACCCAACAAACTACCAGTCCGGGTGGGAGTTTCAAATCCAAAGCCTTGATGAGACTGGAAGCTTAAGAAATAACTATCAATGGAAATTTATTTAAAAAAACAGTGAATGATGTTACTTGTTAGTCTAGGTTATACAGCTCCTTTCCCTCCTGTGATTTCCTGTAAGGGTTGTAAGTTCAGTTGTTCCAAACATAGCTTGAGTAACTTGAATGTTTGAACCCTTTGATGTCAGTGATTTCAAAATGTCTGGTTTTTGTTGGTGGAGCTGTGGGTTTGTAGCACATGATACATATAGACGATTAAGGCAATAAAGGGGCACATCTCCTGTGAGGGATGGCTGCGAGATGTGGGGCTGCTCGGCCTGGTAAAGGTTTGAGGAATTTCATCAGGGTACATAAATGCCTGAAAGGGAGAGTGCAAAGGAGATGGCACCAGTGGTGCCCAGTTGCAGGACAGGAGGCGATGGGCAGAACCTGAAACACGGCGTGTTTCATCTGGACATCAGGAAGCACTTTTTTTTCCTGTCAGGATGACAGTGAGCCCCTGAAGTGCCTGCTGACTTTACTTACAGCACCTTTTCCCTCCTCACTGAAAATTGCATTTCTTTTGCTTGTTGAGAAATAATCTTTTTTTTGTTTGCTTTCATGGGGAGAGTGGGTGGGAAGAATTTGTTCTCCCCTTTTCTTATAAGTGAAGTAAAAAGTTAAGGTATGTTTACTTTGTTCTCTGCTTTTCTCAATCTGCTACTGTCCCCGCTACCTGTGTATCCTGTACTCTATGCCATTAGTGCTAGAACTCCAACTAAAGGAGGAGAAAGTCTGTGTTGGATTATGGGAAGCTGTTTCACTCTGTGTAATTAAAAGGTAACTTGTGTATTTCTGTAATTAACTGTGAAGTCATACTGAATTCTCCACATTGCAGGGGAATAAATGGAAGGTTAGCCTGATGTGCTTTAAGCTTGCATTGTTCTCTGTTCTGTTGCTTAGAAGTGGTGGAACACCAGCTCTCACTGAAGTATTTTAATATGCTGATGAAACAACAATAGCAATACGTTTTGTAGTATGCGCTGTAGTTTGGAATATTTTGTATCTAGTGTTCTGTGCAGCATTTCAGTGCGTGGTTGCCTTGCTGAAGGCTTCTGTGTTTTTAAACAGAAACGGTTTATTTTTAGGCTCTTTATTTGACAGCCTCAGTTCCTACACTTCTGAGGTAACTCATTTACATAACATCATATACTGTTAGAATGTGTGTGACACATTCTGATTATTAAGGGTTTCAGAAAGAATGAGTTAAGAGGAAACTGATTAATTTAACACTCTAGTTGATATTTATATCCCTGCTACCAAAGACATTTAACATAAGTGTATTTTTGAGCTTTTTGTATACCCAAAATTAAACAGTGGTTTAGTGTGAATGGAGAAAGATCAGGAATTTCAGACCAGCTTATTTTTTCCACTGAAGTGAAAAAACCACAGCAATAGCATTTTAATCTTCAGAAACTTAGCACTGCAGTTACCACAGAATCACTGATGACGTTCACATTCTAGACTGCTTAAAAGTAACTTGTCTGCATGCTTTTGTCCTTGGAGTATCACTTATAAATGTTTGATACAACTCAGACCTTTCTCATTTTCTCCATCTTCTCCTTGCATCTGGAAATAACAAATAAAGGCCTTTCTTTTTTTTTCCAAGGGGGTACCTGTGGAAAGCAGAGTCTGCAGAATACAGCCTGCAAATAGGAAATTTGGCGAGGTGCAAGTTCTCATAAATTGGCATGGGCAAAATAAGAACATGGATGTGTTGGTGTACAACAGCCCCAGCATACTGCTCTAGATGTCAGGTGCCTCACAGCCTGACTGGCAAAGAAACTATAAATTGTTGTGTATAGCCAAGTTTCCCTCATCTATAAACTCAGCTGAATTTATGCCATACAAACATCCAGTGCAAAGTGTCCAGGAGGAGAGATCTGTTGCACAGGTAGTTGAAGTCATCCCAGCCACAGATATGTCTAAGAAGCCTGGGAAGAAGTGGGGAAAAAGCTGGGACAAGTTCTTTCTACATTTTTAAGAGGCAAAAGTAGCTCTAAATCAGAACCTCCTCACCTTCACAAACAGGCAGTTTTAAAAGAAAAAGAAACCATTTCTATGACATCATCTTGTCAGTAGTATGGCTTGGTGTGCTCTTCTCTTTAATGAAGAGGGAAATCGGCTTGTTTCTTACTTGGCATGTTATTTCTGAGCGAGCTTCGTAAAGCTGTGCTAAGTTTTCATGTCTGTTGTTGAGAAGGCTGAACCTTGAAAATGAGAATCGGCTCTGTGGGCATTCATTTTTAATTAGACAGCTTTTGTTAATCATTTTTTATGATGTCTTTTAATGTCTTGAAAATTTATTAGCGTAGCTGATATGAAGGTGATTATTTTATTACGATGCATACGCAGTAATTATGTTCCAGGATGATTCTAATAAAAAGAATTAATCATTCATAAGATACTATTTTAATGGAAAGATTTCTTTTATCTAAAAATAATACCATAGGAGGAACAATGTAATTACTGAGTTCTTCTGAGAAAGATAAGAAGTTTCCTGCTACATTTCTCCAGAAAGTATAAAATCCTGCTGCATAAAATTAGGTCTTCCAGCTTGCATGTGTATTTCCAAGATTGCACTGGACCTCTGAATTTGAAAAATATTTTAGACTGTGTAGTGGCATTGAAGTGCATTGCAGTTTTTGTTTATCACTGCTATTCACACAACTGTGCTCTGAGGTCAGTTGGGTTGTGGGGGCATGTGAGATCACAGTGCTGTAAAGTTCACTCTGGTAACTACTTTGTTTTCAAAATTAAGTGGCTGAAACCTTAATTGATCAGTCTGTGCTGTTTGAGTGAGGATTCTTTTGTGCCTAGGGTTGGAGATGACAAGGTAGTCACTCTGATACATAGCTCACGCCATGGGGACAATGCATTTCTTAGAAGATACTTAATACTCAGAAAACACAACGTATTTCCTTTTGTATTTTCACCACTGTATTCTAGATATTTTCTGTTTGTTATGAAACATTAAAAGAGGATTTTTAAGATTTATCTTCACTATGAAATTGCAAAATGTGCAGGAAAAGTCAAAATCTTTTTACAACTGAAGAATATCCCACTGAATAGCACGTACAGCTTTTTTGTTTTTCTTTGTCTGTGTATTGTTTCTGTGTAATTGCAGTTACAGTGCTTTATTAGTAACCACTTAAGTAGATCAGAATTTCAGAGGTACCTTAAAAATTAGTCTTGCTTGCATCTACTTGTTTATGATGCAAGATCCAGTAGAGGGCAACAAAGACTGGCTTTTGTGTCTACTTCCTTATCTACTTCATAAAGCAATGAAATAAGGCAGTTCTTATCTTAAACTCTTGAAAATTGATTTACTGAGGTCTCATTATGTCCAACTGAAATCTTATGATGCGAAACCAAGTGCAAATACTCATTCAAGCCTGTTTCATTTATCACTAGAAATCTGCCAAGATTAGAACTTTTGCTGGGTACTGTTTGAGATAAAATAGATTTAAAGTATGTTTTAAACATATATATATATACGCTTAATTTTTATAGCTTGAATGAATTTCAACATGAAGATTCTGTACAAGAACAGGCTCCATCGGACAGCTCACAGTGCTGCGCAGGTATGTCACAAGTAGTTGCTTTGTTTAGAAGTTTAAGCCAACTTCTCTTCAGGTCTGAAAGAGGCAAAGGTATCCTTAGAACCACTGTTTTTATAGTTAGCTCTTCTGTACTACAGAGCAGCCTCTAGGGAGCTGCTGTGGCTTGCTCTTATCCCTGGTGTGCTAGGAAAGCTGTCAGCAAGGACAGCGTTAGGCTGTTTCCCAGCATGAGAAATAGATTCTCAGCATTGCTTCATACAAGCTGTAAGTCCCTGTTGTGCCTCAGAAGCATTGCTTAGGAGACTTAGTAGTGCAAGTCTTCATATCTTCTTTTGACAGTTTTCTTCCTATAGTGATATGCATGTGATAAAATTGTCTCTCTCCAAGAAGATAGCCCCAAAACAACATAAGTACATAATTAAAAAGACAAATACAAGATGTGAGAGGAAATGGGTGCAGAATACAAGCCAGTCATGAGAACAATGGTTAATTTTTTTTTCTCAGTTAATCTTATCAATTATTTCTTTCTTCTTCTGCAATTGAAATACAAAGTCATATTCTAAGCAGCTGCTTTCCTGATATTCATTTTTTGAATGAAGGAAGAAGTCTGGTTTGTTGTCGTTATGTGAAGCATGGTCTGATTTTTATTTCATGCCAATACTTTGTCATGTTTTCTTCTTTTTGAAGGTTGCCTGGTAAGAATTTAACTGTGCTGGAAATGTTTTGAAATGGGCTTTCTGATAAGCTGGATGGAGGGGGGGGTTCGAAGTCAGTAGTGACAGATATAAGTTTTTACCATAAACAATTCTCGAACTGTATATAATAATAAGAAAGAAGAATGAAGCTATCACTATCTGTATAGCAAAGAAATTGAAACGTAGCATTGTCCTCAGTGTTTGTGTAGTTATTGTGGAGGAATGGGAAAGTTTATCTTCACTTGTACACATTTTAAACTTGTCATGGTTTCTGAGCATTCTTTAAACAAGTTATTCACTCTCCAAAAATGGGCCACAGTGTCCAAATGTAGCCTCTAAGGTTACCTGTTTGCTCACATTCCAAACATAGTTCAGTTCTTTGTGTTCTTTGTTTTGAACATACTGCCACAATTGAAATATTCTCATGAAAATATTTCTCATCAAGTAGAGAAGTGATATGATCCTATGAGCGTATAAGCAACTAACTATTTACTCTGTTAATAACAGACCAAGAAGAAATAAATGATACACCTGAAACTGAAGAGATGGCAAGAGCCTGCAGTTCATGGCAGAGTGACCTGTGGGCACAAGTGAAAGACAAGTTGGTGAAATATTTGCATCACGGCACAGTTTCCCCGGAAAGCATCCCATGTAAATTTGATTACATGTACAAAGACTTACTTATGCAACAGTGCAACCTTCATCCAGCTGTGCATCAGCCAAAAGAAACCAGAATAGATAAAAATATCAGTGAATTTAAAAGCACTGGTGGCCTTGGATATTATGAAGTGACAATTCTGGGTAAGTATTTGGTGGCCTGGCATCTAAAAATGACTAAGCAAGAGCAGAATAAGATCTTAGTTGTTTCCTGTGTTGAGAATGACTTGGAGGTTGGTCAGAAATTGAGTGGATTTTGCTGGCTTAAACCTTTGAATGTGTGGGTATTTAAGTTTAAATATATATACATACATATGTATACATATATAGACATTTTAGATCTTTGCTGGAGGAATGAATTAGGATCATATTTCACCAGAAAGCTGTATTTCATTAAATTTACCATCACATCATTAATTTTAATTTCTGAATATTTTGTTTCTGTTGTAAATTTCCATTTAATTGCAATTTTCTTTATAGGCTTGTGTTTCTTATTTGAAGAATGTGTATGGTTCCTTCAGCTCTTTGTTATTACAGTCAAATATACATTCTGTTCAGTCGTTCAACCAGTTTGACTTAATAAAGTAAATAATTCAATTGCTCCTTATTGTCAGCTAACTTTTCTGTTAGACAGGTGTTCATCAGGAATAATTAATGTTCTTGAGGACACCTTTTGATCTTTTTGAGCTTCTTTTGAGCTCTGTCCTCATTGAAGTTTGGTTTTTTTCTTGGTTGTTCCTGAGATACCTTTTTTATGTGCTAAAAAAAAAATTAAGGGCTTGTATTTTAGCCATTCTCATCAACTGCTCTGCTGCTTTTGGTCAGCACAAAGCATCAATTGATTGACCCTTAAATAGAAATGTGCAAGTTGATGATAAATATGCAACAAGATCTCTTCCACTGCCGTGGAATATTAATCTGTTTGGTTTGTTTTGCCAATAAAAGGAGAAGGAAATTGGCTGGATTAACAGTGCTCATGTTATGTTACTGTACTTTAAAAGTTTCCATTATTTACAAAGGGGGATTTGCAGAAAAGGTGTTTAAACATTTACAGTCATTAGAATCCTGGAACATGCAATGAGGTATTCAAGCTGAAAGTAGCACAAGTACTGCACCAAGTACTGCATAGATACACTGGATGTAAATCAGAGTTCTTCGCCTTTGTAGCAACTATAAAGTTATAAAGGAGTGTGAAATGACACCCTATATTGCTTTAATGTTCTTTGAGCTAACTGCATTGTTAACCTTAAATCCTAGTACTTGCAGCACTAGCGGTTTCAGTGTATGCATGCATTGAGATGTGTCTGTCCTTGGTTATTAATTAGTGAACAAAGAGCACATGGCTAAGAATCTTCTGATGGTACTTGTGTCACTCTGAAAGCAGTGCCTCTTATTTATTTCTGTGGAGACAGCAACAGATACGAAGAGTAGTGACACTATTGGATAAAGCAAATTCTCAGCTACAAAACACTGTTTGTAAACATAGTCACTACCATTAGCTGTGTGTTTTTGTCAGCAGTGAACAAGAGCCTGCATACCATACTCATCAAAATCTGCACCAGTGGAGCTGACCACTGTCACTGGCACCACAGCTCAAATGCACCACCCTCTGCCTCACTGTGCTCACATCCACTTTTGTACTCCACCAACATTCAGCAAGTGTCAATAAGTGTCAGTAGGTACCATTTCTTCTACGTGGAGGAATTCAGTCTCATCCTTTCTCCATACACAACTTCCACATCAAACGCCATTCTGTCGGACTGCCCCTCTGCTGCCATCTGTCACAAGGCCGCACAGTGCAAGGGAATGCTTGGGAAGGTGCAACTTTTCCTGCCATGCCACCAACGTCTGCCTCTGACAGCATGGGCTAACATCCTAACACAACAGTCACTTTCAGAGCAGCCTTCATGTATACCAATGTTCAGTCTTCAGTAATCTGATTGTTTAAAAAAAAAATAAAGAAGAAATGCACCATTAAGTTGTTGATAGACCGGAGATGAAGTTTACTACTAACAGATACCTTTTTCAACAGGTATAAACCACGATGCTGCAATAGATGTTGCCTTTCTCCCACTGTTCGGTCATGAAGATCCCCACTTATTTCCTGTAGAGGAAGTTGAAAATGATCTGTTGTTGTCTTGCATGCGTTGTGTCTCTTCTTGTCAGCAGAAGACCACTGGCAGTGGAACGTTTTGTGACGTGTTTCCACTTTCAAGTAAGACTGGCTTTTACTGATGTTACTCTTCTGTCTTTTGTTCTGTCTCCCAATGCAAACTTCTGTTGTACATCAGGCGTTGTTCACCTCTTCAGTGAAACATGAATTTGATGTGGCCATCTTTAATAAATAGTAAATAATGCTGAATTTTTCAAGCCTTTACTGGAGCTGTTTTTGTATTTGGATAATAGTATTTTAATATCCAGAACACAAACTCCAGAGTGACCTAGGTGGTGCCTGCAGTTATTTGCTGATGCAAAATTATACTGACATAAAGTCATTACAAGCATGTGAATAATTGCCTTCGTCTGCTTTGAAATAGAGTAGAATAGCAGTCGGCCCACCCATTTTGCTGATGTCACTTGAAACAGTTGCTTTAATGTAATCTACCATGCCTATAAACCAAAGTATTTCCCTGCTACTTAATTATTTTACCTCAGATTATGCTTCTCATTGCTGCAAATGTGGTGATCACTGTTAATGCATGTCATACTGCACAGTGCTATATAGGTGTGGTGTTTTCCTGTATGTTTATACAGACAGACCTGATTTTATACAAATGCATCTTTGTTTTTCCTTGAATTATGCTATAAAATATGAGAGCCGCTAATGTTTAATGCAGATTTCAGCTTTTTCATTTCTGAGTTCTGATGCTGTTGGTTCTGGTGGTTGAATTTATTAATGAGATTCTACCCCAAAAATTAACCACACTTAATAGTCCAGGTGTGTTTTTCAGTGAAAGAAAGTTAAATGTCTACATTTTCCATAACTTCATGGAAAACCATGTCAATTCATCATGCTGTATGTATCTTAAGACTACTTTTCTTTACCTCTAGATGAAATTGTGAAAGCAGCAATGGACCTCGACGGCAGACATGTTGTCTGTATCTTGGACGTCTGTCACCTGGGTGATGACAAGGTAGAAGTCTTTCTGAGCAAAATCTACAAGACGGTGGAAGCTGATGTGTCAGATCCAGTTTAATTTAATAATTTATTTTTCACAATTAGATACTGTTGAAAAGGAGGGGAATAAAACTGCTGTAACTTGAATACACCCTCTACCACACTGCACTTTTCTAGAATTAGCAGACAAAAAAATACCATTCTTACAATAGAACAATTGCAATGGTCATCCACATAAATGAGAAGAACAGTTGTTGCCTTTATTTGTGACAGTCATGGATCACATTATTGCACAATGTCTTGGTCACTTGTGTTCAAGAAAGGTGAACTTGGCAATACAGTGAGCTTTTGAAAGGAGACTGAGAAGCACGACTGTGATTTCTCTGTCTCTGCCTAAGTACACAGATATGTAGGAAATGTCTGTATTTAGGCGAGAACTGAGAAGAGAGGTAGGCTTTCCCAATACTGAAGGCAGTGTTTGCAATAGAATTAACTGGGCACAGTAAAAATTTAGGCTGGAAATTTAAATTGTCTTGAGGATAAGAACTGTTACGTCCTGAAGTGGTCTTTCAGTGGGAGGTAATAGAGACAACCTAACTGCTTGCACCTTGCAGCCTTCAGTACTGGGGGCTGAACTCAGTGGTCCAAGAAGATATTTTCAGTTCTTTTTACCTGAGCAAAGTCACCTATATTTCTGTATGTCTGCTTTTGTATGTACGATGTTGGGGAGTGAGTATAGCACCCAAAGGATTTTAATGTATTTTATTTATTAATTTAAAAAATGAAATATTAAACTTTGTTAGTGAAGCTTGCTTCTAGCTTTGCAAGAGAAAACCTTTTTAAGAATTATGAAACATGGCAGGATACAGTTTGTCACACCATTACTTGTTTTTTCCCTGTTCTCTACTGGTACTGTCATTTTTCTTTTTGGTAATAGCTGAATGAGAGAACCCAGCAGCTGCAAGAAGCCACTGCTTCCAGATGCCCGAGTGCTCTGAAATCCTGTCAACTCTTTGACTCTATACTAAGTAGCAGCTGCTGGCTCCTTCTCAGCTCAGAACTAAGTCCCCCCTTCTTCATACTGGCCTCAAATCACTTATACAACTGGATTTTTATGAGATTATTCTGAAGTAGGAGCTAAGACACATTGCTAGCTGACAGCTTGTCCATATGAAATGCTGGTCTCGGTTCAGTTGTTTGAGAAGAAATGATTCATAGAAGCAGATTTGTTCTGTTGTGGAAAACTTTCCAGTTGTGTTTTAGCAGCCCAGAGCTTGGTAACTGAGGGGCATCTCTTTCAACTACTGCCACTCATTTGCTGTGAGGACAGTGGATTCAAGTCCTTCAAGTCCCTACCCTAACTTCAGTTAATGGTAATTGAAGAAGAAACTTAACTGCCTTTATTACAGTAGAATTTCATGTGCAACTTGATTTATAAAGGCATTTACTTTTTATTTAAAAACAAAACAAAAAAAAGTATTGTGGTCTCTATGATGGTTTACAATTTAAAAATGTATTAATGAGAGAAGTTTAACTTAAATTGCACAGAGGCTGAAATGGAATTAAATGTGACTGTGTATTGTATGTTTATATTTTATATATATCACATAGTATTAGTTCTGGAGCAATGCTTGCCAAATCAAGTCTTTGTAACCATACCACAGAAGGCAAAATGAGCACATAACCATCCCAGAAGAGCTGGGTGTTGCTTGCATGTCTAATTTTGATGTTCATGGCTGTGTGAAGATAAGAGACCATTGCTCTAGAATGAGGAAAATTAGCACCAGCACTTGTGTACCAAACTGAGCCCTGCTGACTGTGTCAGTATTTTTTTTATTGAGATATACTTCAGGTGGAAGTCTAATTTTAATAAATCCATTATTTCTAGGAGCAATTTTTGAAAATGATTATCTTTGTGTAAAAGGACTGATGTGGCAAACAGTGTCACAGTCACTTTATTCAGTTGCTCAGGCACTTAGTCCATCCCATGCAATAGACATTAGTGAATACTGTTTGCTGCATTGCACTGCTTTTACTACACTTTAAACAGATAGCATTAATCATCTGATCCTCCATGTTAGGAGGTTTCCTAACTCTAAAAGAAATATCGTAGTGATGTTGGATATATGTAACTTGCACTTGAGACTTTTTAAGTGTATAACTTTATTTTACTGAAGTCACAGTTGAAATTTTTCATGGCAAAAAGGGAGGAGATCCATGAACTCCTTCCTGTAGAATGAAGTGCCAACATTAGAGTCGTACACTTTCTTTGTATAGGCAGAGAATATTCAATGCCTATCCTAGACTTTGAATGTGGATACTCTGGGTAATTCTTTAGAGGAACCAACCCCATCCCCAGAAATTACACTGATTCTGAAGTATTGCAGTGTGAATATATGGTTCCACCAGGCTGTCTGTCTCCTTTCTCTCTGTCAGAACAGCACTGCAGTACTGGAGGTGGGGGGGGGAAGGTCCTCTCTGCAAAGAAACTACTCGCTGTTTTGTTTCACTTGGAGTTTATTGACTGAATTGTACAACCAAAGTGATTTTGATCCTGAGTCTATCAAAACACATTAATTTTGCCGTGTGAAACCAGGATACAGTGTCTTTACTCCTGCAAAATATGTCATAGGAATCCTCTTTCTTGCTGCTGTATATTGCCACTGCTGAGAGGAGCGTATCACCAGGTTACGTTCTGTAATATCCAGCCAAAGAACTGTACTCTAAAACCTTACATTTCCATGTTTCTTGTGTTTCCAGCATTAAATCAAAAAATAAACCAGATGAAGGTAAACTGAGTGTATAGCAATGGTACTTTTGAGTGTGTAAACCTAAGTCATATTATCTTAGAGGTCAATTTTATGTGTTGTAGCAATAGTGTAACACTGAGAACTGGATAATATAAATAAAATAATATCAATAAATGTCTTGGATTCTTTCTTTCGATTTTGTAACTTCGCTTCTGAAAGCTGCTGCAGGAATCCAGAGTCGTGGTGATTCTTTCAGAGTCTTTACAGGAGAACGAGGTTAAGCTTCCATCAAAGTGTTTGTACAGTGTTGTGGCACTACAGCAGAACCAAATGAACACCTTACTAACAGAGGAGTTTTGCTATTCATCGTTATAAAATACAACTCTGAATTTAAAGGAAGAATCTATATCCAGAATGGAGAGTGAGAATCGTTCAGACACGTCATTGAGAATCTTGAAAGTGAGCGAGGGTGGGCAGAGTGGGCTGAAACAGTCTGTTTGTTTTAAGAATGTTTCCCTCCACGTCTGTCCTCTTCAGTGAGGTGCTTTACATCGCGCATCACGTTGTGAGGTGAGCACTTGCATCACGCAATGAAAGATGATCTGGTCCTTCAGGAGCGACATTCAGGTTGAAACGCGAGACTTCCTGGAGCAGCAGGCTTAAGCAATCTCTTAGCAAACAGCATCACAGCCCAAATGCGGCCAGAAAGGAGGGATCTGAGAGGAGATCCGTGCTTCCCGAGAGAAGAGCAGCAAGTTAGAGCTGAGGGTTGCTTGGAGGTTCCTGTGTTCCGCGTGTCTGCATCACAATAGGCAGGTGTGCCTTCCGCTCCTTCCCAGCCCCCACTCGAGATAAGCGTGTTGACGCACCGAGGAGCTGTGTGGGTGGTGTCGGATTCCTGCTGGCACTGAAATTTCAGACTAACCAGCAGGCTGTGGGCTAACTATGGCCACCGCCGGCTGAGAGTGTCCACAGACTTCTGCGCTTTGTGCACAGACGAATAAGCGATGAAGCGAGGGAATAAGTTCGGTGCCACCTGCTTCCTGGTGATCGCTGGTTTTCTGTTCAGGACTACAGAGACCACTGCTGAGCGCGCCTTTGTCAGTTTGCTCTACTTCAACAGCACCAGCAACAGGTCTGCGTCCGAGCAGTGTGAATGCGGCCTGTACGGGTTAAACTCTCCTCTGCTGAGCGCTCAGGGCTTCGTGGCCATTCCCAAAGCCGCCAGTCTTCAAGCCTGCGACTGGAACACCCAGTTCACCATCACGGAACCGCCGTGGATCGCGCTGATTGAAAGAGGCAATTGCACTTTTGCCGAAAAGATCAAGGTGGCGGCCAGGAGGGGTGCGACAGCAGCTGTGATCTACAACGCGCCGGCCAAGCGCAGTTACCCCATCCCCATGTCCCATATCGGTGAGTCTTGTGGCGTGAAGCGCTGGGACCCGATACTGCCATGATCTTTGGCCCAGCACAACCGGGCTGTAAGGAGGCATTTGTGCTCACGATTGATGGTTGCTTTAAACGAGATGCTTGAAGGGGGGAAAGAAAGCATTATGAAATTTGAGTCTCGACTTCGGTATTAAGAATGCTGCTGTTGTGTTCAGTGCAGCCCGATGGGTGAGTGTCTGAAGTTAGAACCCTTTGCTGCTTTTACAGCAAGTCTGCTTTGGAGGTGGTAGCGTATATTTCCAAGGCTGGCGGATACACGTGAGCCCACAAGTGCCTGCAGCACAGGTATGTGCTTTGCAGATTGCAAGCCGGATCTTGCATTTGGGGTTCTTTTCCAAATTTTTGTAATCCTTTCTGAACAGCTGCTGGTCTCAGCCTCTCCTGTGATCCCTGACCGAAGATTAGACAAAAAGATTCTAATCACCCCCTCTAGCTCCAATAGCTGTGAATCTGGAGTGGCAGAAGTCGGCTGTGATCTGGTATTGCTTGGCTCTTACTTCTGTGTGCGTTTCTCCAGGTCAGCCTGGCAAAACGATTTATTAAACACTTATTAGAATGTTTAAGTGCGCAGCACACCTGGACGCAGCTATTTCTCTGAAACGCGCTCTGGTGGTGCTGTGCCAGGAATCCTTTGGTCGAGGCCTTTCTTCTGTGATGTTAGGAGTAAAACGAGGAAGTTTTAATGCCAGTGTGGGCCAGCACGCTGCTCACCACCTCCCCAGTGCTGCCTCAGCAGGATTCCAGGTACAGACCCAAAGCTGTGTGGTTTGCAGGAGCGCTGCAGGCTGGTTATGAGCCCAGCCACATCCAGTGCTGCAGTCTCAACTCCAGGAAAACGCATCCTAAACAAGGTATTGCACAACGCGTGCACTGAGTGGCGTGCAAAGCACAGCGCTTTGTTGTAAACCACAGCCAGCTGCAGCTGCTCTGATAGTACAGTAGAGCCAGTGTTTGCAAAGCGCATTACTGGAAGTATGTGGCCGATAACCTCAAGCTTTGCTTTAACTGTGGAAAGCTGTTTAGGTTTCAGTGGCCAGCATGAGAAGATTCACGTTACCTTGATTTCTTGGTTTGTTTGTGGAGCTTGTCAGCTCACACAAGCTGATAAGGCCAGGGAAAATATACCCCCTTTGGTAGGTGGCACTAGGGTCGGTTTCATGGCACAGAAAGTTAATACATGAGCCCAGTGCTCACGTGTGTGAAATACAGTGAGGGTAACTGATCTCAGTGAGGGGAGTTTTTGACTTTGTCTAGTCAGTGAAGGAGAAGCATCATGCCCTGTGTTTGTTTCCTTCATGTGGAGCTGAGCTGTGCTATTTGTATGGAGCAGAAAATGCCTGGGGAAGGGTAACCGCTGCAGTGCAGCACTTGGAACAAGAGTGTGCTTGGAGATGATTTCTGTATTTGTATTACAATTGCTCACAGAGGTGAGAAAGGAAATCATAGATCACCAAGGTTGGAAAAGACCCTAGAAAAAGGTTGGAAGAGATCATCCAGTCCAATCACCCACCTACCACCAGTATTTCCCACTAAACCAGGCCCCTACTTGATCCGAAAGGTCCCTTCCAACCCAAACCATTCTATGATTCTATACACAGCTCTTGAACACGGTACACAGGTGGAACTGGCCAGTGATGGTCTTGTGCGGAGCCAGGTCTGCGGGGATGCGGGGACGAACCCTCTGTGCCGCTTGGCTTGGGAGAGGAGCTGCCGCCTTGGCAGTGAGTTTGCCCTGCTGCCACCCGCGCTCCTGATCCAATGGCAGCGCTGGCGTTAGCAGCCAGCACTCACCTGGGCCAGCCCCAAGAACCGGCCGTGTCCGTAACTGAACACAGGCGTTTTGTATGTCTGCAGGAACTCTCTCCCCCAGGTTATATATCAGGCCTTCGGGCCTTGGCCTTGCCTTCCCTTCCTCCGTCCTGCTGACTCCAGCACGAAATCAATAGAGCTTGCTAGCCAGCCTTGTTTTCTGTTATAACAGAAGTGCATTTCACATCGTAAAACTCCTGCTGAGTCACAGAGCAATGGAACAGTTTGTTCTGGTCAAAATGCAGGTGTCTGGGAGGTGCGGGTGTTTAGAGGTGTCGGGAGGGGACAAACGGAGAAAAGCTCCATTCTTGGTTCCTTCCTCATCCTTTCCAGCAATTCTTTCTGCCTGTTATCAGGCTGATGTTTTGGTTTACCTTTACACATGCAGACATAAAGCTACTACAGTATTGGTTTCATCTTTCCTATGAAATATGTCTTGAGGTCAAGATGTTGGTAGCATCTTTCCCATTCCCTTTCTGATGATATGAAATGATGGGAGGACACTCTCGTTTTATCCAAAAGATTTGTCTGTCAGTATTTATGTCTTACTGGCATGACGTTAGATTGAGTCAGTGCTACAGAGGCAAAGCTTTTGCTGGAAAAGAAAAACGACTCTCTTAAATACTTTCAGCACTTGTATAATTTTCTATGGAAAGGTGATGGAATGTGCATTGGTAACACACTTCCGCTGCAGGTCCTCCCACACCATTTCCACCCATGGCATTTTGGTGCTCCCTTTTTAGTACCGAGTATTAGAGCAGAGCTGTGCCACTGTACAACCAGGTTGGTCGGTCCGACTCTGCCTTCCAGCAGTGCTGGTGCGGGCCTGTAGAGGGCTGCGTGGCCTCACAACAGTTATTATTTCCCCCTTCATTTACAAGAGGTCAGTAGGAGATAGGATATAGGAGTACAGACCAAAAAAGACTTAAAACATCATTACTGCTGACATTCTTATGCTGCTCCCATATAGCAGCTAAGCTACAATATCAAGTGTGTTCTGAAGGGTTTTCTGCACAGGCTCTGCTAAGACCTGGTGAAAGAGGAACAAACACCTCCAGGACATGAAGAGCATCACTGTGGCAGAACTGCTGTGTGACAGCACCAAGTAGGTACCTCAGCTTGTTCGTAATTACCAGATGTAATTGGTGATCCTGACAGTAACTGGGAGTAGTTGTGGACCTGTGCTTTCTTCCATCTTGTTTCGGGATATTCTGTAGACTCAAAGTTTAGCTTCTCTTATACCAGAAGGACTCTGAGGGAGGAGGATCTTACTACCTGTTGATGCAATGCCTACCATAAAGTTTTAGCTTTTCGTTTGAAAGCTGCTATAGAATCTTGCTCAAATCCCCCACCTTCACTCTCTGAAACATCACTGGTTATCTGAACTTCAGCATGATTTCCGTTTTACAACACATTTTCAGTGGTTCTCAGTTTACTATGGAGAATGCCAAGTACTGTGCCCTGAACTGCCACGGATGTCCGCATGGAGCAGATGCCAGGAACCTCCCTTTTTTCCAAGTTCTTCTGAAGTAAGCAGCTCTACTAACAGCAGTCCAAACGCCTCCATGCAGTCACGAGTTTCATAGACTCGATTCCCCCACTTATTGCTCCATGACTCCCTGCAGTGTGGGCAGTGGCAGCAGAAGGGCCCATTCCGTCACCAGCCAGAGCAGGTGATGCAAGGAAGTGCTTATCGGGGCAGCCGCTCTTTATCAGCTGAAAAATTGAACGGTGGAAACCTGGCGGCCACCGCCCCTTGGGGGCACTGCTGGGAGTGCTGGTGAGAGTCAGCTCCTTGTACCTCATCCCCAGGGTGGAGGCACGGTGGAAACACCTTGGATCAATACAAGCCAACGTGGCTGCAAAGTGCCTGAGCGAGGAGCTGGGCATCGCTGTCTAAGGGGAAGTGGCTCAAGACAGATTTAGTTTAAGCTCTGCTCATTTCTAAGTTTCCTATGGTTTGTGGCTTTGCAAGGCTCGGGCCAAGACCCAGAGCCTGGAATCCAGTTGGACCTCAGCATTTCACGCATTTCCTCTCACCATGCTGTGGGACGGTGAAGTTCAGAGACGGAGACCTTTTTCCCCAGGTGCTCAGCAGTGCTGACTCACCCCAGGGGAAAGCTGGGCTTTGTTCCCTTCATTAGCTGAAATGACTCAAATCTCTTTTTCTGCTTCCTTGAAGACCCTTGGGCTCTGGATCATGCTGGCATGCTCCTCTTTCTGCCTGTGGCACTGCAGGGAAGCAGGGCCAATTGTATTCACCTGAGTTGGAGTAGGCAAATGGTTTTGTCCCAGCACCTGTTCTCTGTGTCCTTGTTCCCCCTCTGACTCCACACAGGTGACTCTTTGCCCCCTCCCTATCCCTATCATTTCATCTCTGTTCCCAGAACAAGCCGAGGAGCCCTTTTTGCTTCCGTGTTCCTTGAAACAATAAGCCTCACGTTCTCGCAAGTGGGCCTCTTGCTGGGCAGAGGCAATAAGGTGCCAGTCATCCAAAGTGCATCTTGGGTTTCAGCCTCTCCCTGAGGGCCTGCCTGAGCCTTCTACCCTCTCACCAGCTGCTGGTGTTAGCAACCTGCTGGGAAACTTCCCCTAGCATTCCCCAGGTGTTCCCTTTCATTTGGCTGAGGATGGCTGTCAGCACAGACAAGCAGGGAGGAGGTGGGGGCAGAGGAGGGATGAGGACAGAAAGGGAAACGGGAAGCCTGCGCCTGTCCCTGTGGATGGCATCACTTCCTTCTGTCACGGCTGCAGCGCTCAGCTCGGTGTCATCTGCAAACTTGCTGAGGGTGCACTTGATCCCATCACCTATGTCACTGATAAGGGTGTTAAAGAGCACCAGACCCGAGAAGGACCCCTGAAGGACACCGCTTGTCACCGGCCTCCACCTGGGCATAGAGCCATTGACCACAGTCCTCTGGCTGTGACCTTTCAACCAATTCCTTATCAACTGGATAGTCTACCTCCAATATAGAGATAAGGATGTGAGGCAGGTCTGTGCCAAAGGCTTTCCACATGTTCAAGTAGATGACATCAGCTGCCCTTCCTTCATCCATCAGTGGCGTCACTCCATCACAGAAGGCCACGGACAGGTCAGACACGCTCTGCCCTTGGTGAAGCCATGCTGTCTGTCTCAGATCACCCACTCATCCCTCATGTGCCTTAACATCTCTTCCAGGAGGATCTGCTCTGTGATCTTCCCGGGTGCAGAGGTGAGGTTCACCCGTCCTTCCCCAGGTCTTCCTTTCTCTCTTTCCTAAAAATTGGAGTGATGTTCCCTGGGAACCTCACCTGACAGCCACAACATTTCAAACATGAAGGAGAGCTGCTCAGCAACCACATCAGCCAGCTCCCTCAGGACCCTGGGATGCAAGGGAGTGATAAAGCGCATCAAGTTTTTTCAGGTTTCTATTACTATCTCATTTTAAAATTAAACTGAAGTAGGCGTTTTTGGAAGTGTTTCAGACTGCAGGGCCCATCACTTGTAGCAGCCTCTGTTTTTAGTGTAAATCTGCTGCTGCTTTCGATGCGGCCGTCCAGCCACGTAGGTAGAGCCACAAAAGTGGCAATGTGCAGGAAAATCCTGAATTGCAAACATAATTTGTACATAATGGTAACATAAATTAATCTGAAATGCATTTTCTTACATATTTATGAATACGACCCATATCATGTTCTCATAGAATCACCAAGGTTGGAAAAGACCTCTAAGATCATCCAGTTCGACCGTCCGACGGCCACCAATATTTCCCAATGAACCATGTCACTGAACCATTTTTTGCCTCCACCCCAGGATGTTGTCCTCAGCCACTGCCAGGCTGGTTCAGCCACCTGTGCCACCGATGGCTGTGAGGCCAGCAGTCCACATCCATGCAAACCAATCCAGGAAGAGCAAACGGTTTGGACCACCCTCATCTCTTCCTCAAAGGGCTGAGTATCAACACATTCTGCTCTTGAGGATGTGTTGAGCCTTCCAGTCACCTGATGCTTCTCTTTTGGTAAGCTGCATTATGGGCATGGTATGGAAATCTTGGTCAGCAGTCTGGATGGAGGTTGGCCTGTGTGCCTCAGGGGAAGGGAACCACTGGTTCATTTGCCTGCATGGAAACAGCACTGTTGCTGCACAAAGACCACCACTGAAGCAACAGACCTCAGTATTGTCACGCCTAGCCAAAATGAGCCCAAAGCACCTGTTGTCTCCAGAGTTCTGCATTTCTTGAATGCTTTTGTTGTTGCTGTTACAGTTCTTCGGAGGAGTCCTAGAAGTTTTGCTTGTTCAAGGCTCCTTGTAGTCACCTGTCTGGAATGCCTCTGTCATCACTTTAATACTCTTGCATCTCCCAGGCCTTGCTTATTTTTATTTATCAGCCTATTTTCTTTGTTATGAAAGGTGAAAAATGTAATTTCATGGAATCACAGGTTTCTTGGATGGGAGGAAGTATGTACACAAACTTCTTTGGTTGGGTGAGAATCTATTCCTGTGCACCCTCCGCCCTTGTGAATGGTGTTCTACCCTTGTTCCCTGGGCTAGTAGAGGGCACAAATAGCACTGTCACTACAGTTGGGTCCACTGTGCAAGAACTAATGAAAAACAGCAGTTGCTTCCCTGGTGAAACTTGGCTGGAGCTGGCAATTTCTGTGTGTCTTCTGCATCTTGCTACAAGAACCACCACAGATCCTCCTGGGAGCTCCAGAAGCTCTCAGATAGAAGCTGGGAGGGTTCTAGCCCTTGTGTCCCGTCCAGCCTGAGCCTTCCTTCTGGAAAGGGCCAAAGGGCCACACACTCCATTGCTATACCTCTAGTTTGTTTTAAGCTGGGTTGCTTTACCCACGTGGTCACCTGTTCTGGAGCCACTCACCAGCACAAGCTGCTCCATTGCTGGCTGTGAGCTGGACAACGTCTGCTGCCTTTAGATTGAGATTCAACATAGCGTTCATTCCATGCCATTGAGTCCTGGGTTACATTTTAGGGATTTTCTTTTTCCATTTTTGTAGGTGCTCCTTCTTTCCCCTTGGTTATTCAGGGAAGGCCCAGAGATGCTTTCAGGTCCATATAGAGCACATGGAGGGT
>JAOWBP010004006.1:17016747-17040575 GCA_028571105.1 Tragopan temminckii
AGGATGCAGCGGATTTCTGGCTGCCCAGCTGGGACAGTTTCCTTGGCCAAAATAGATCGGGTCTGGAGAAATGAAATTGTCTGAACATGGAGAAAGGATGAAGGAATGAAGAGAAGCACCAGCTTTCCTCTGTCTTGGACACTTGAAAGACTTCAGTCGGGAATGTTTGGAATAAAGGAAGTTGCAAAACAAAAGCTGGAAACTCAGGTCTCTCATCCTGCATGCTGGAGAATAAGGGTTGGAGAGAGAGGATTCAGGATTCACCCTTCCCTCTCTTCCTCATTTCCTTCCTTTGCTTCACATCGGTTTTTAGGTACCCACCTTGTAAAAGACTTTGCATGATCCGTGGCCATGGCTTGCATGTTGAAATTAGTGTTTTCCTATTGGACAGGAATCTGCACATACAGCCGTGCATGTTGTCAGCTGGGGAGTGGGCATTTAGATGTGTTTACAAAACACCTGATGCATTCATTAGGCTGCTCAAAAGCACAACAAATTCCTGTTTAACTCCTCTAATGTCATTTGACTCCTTTCAAATTCACAGATCTCTGACCAGGAAAGAAAGTGTCTGTCACCCTGTCAGCCCAGGGTGATGCCTGGAGCCTGCGTGGTGCTGATCCTGCCTGCCGCACAGATGGGCTTTGGGTGTCACAGCGAGCAGATTAAAGGCAGCTTGGCTCTCTGAGCTTTTGGGGTTGCTGTATTATTTACAGCACAGAATTCTGGCAGGCCTCTCCTTTTTGATGTTATTAGTATAGAATGCTTTATATTGTTGAGATGGGCTCCTGGTGCAACTCTGACAGGCACAGCAGTGGCAATGCTGGGCTGTCCCCAGCTCTGGGCTGGGGCAGGACTGGGATTGTTGGCCTGGAGGAGGTAGGGATGGATGTGCCACTGTGCAAAATAAGCTGTGATTATGATTGATTATTAAGCCTGGCTGGTAGAATCTCACTGTGTATAAAAACTACTGGAACTTCCAGAGGGGTTGTTCTCTCTGATTACTGGTATATGTATGCCAGCAGTGGGTTTTCCTTCCTCTCTGGCTTCCTTTCCTGCCAAGCAAGTAATGGCATTATACAGTGCCCTCTTATCCAAACTGTCCACTTTCTGTAGTCATTGTGCTTTATAAAAAGTCCCCAGAGACTGCGTGAAGCATTTTCATTTCCAGAGACCTCTTTATAGAGCAGGGAGCATGATCAGAAAGAGAAACGTGGAAGTTGCTGCTCCTGCACTTTTCACCCCCCAGGGCAGGCTGCTGACTGTGCTCTTCTCTAGGTGTTTCTAGGGTTGGCTGGGATCTGGCTGCAGACGCCTGTGTCTGTGCATCATCACACACTGAAGGAAGCTTCATTGGTGAGCAGGGTATGAAGTATAAGAGATGACGTGGAGCACTTTGCCCCTGGATTTTTTATTTTTTCTCCATTATTCTGTTTACCATATCTGTGTTTACCATCAGTGTAGCCATTCATTTCTGCAGACGTGCTTCTGAGGCCTGGCGTTTCTAACCCACTTGCTCTGGGCTGGTTTGTACAATCTCTGCTGCTGCTTTTACATAACTGGGTGTGTGCATGGAGCTGGTGATGAAGAGAACTACAGCGCTCCTGTGGTTTGGCAGAAAATAGCTTCTTGCATTATTATTCTTGACTTTCTTGGCAAAAACAATAGGAAGCATTAGCAGGTAGAATGTTGTTGCCTTGCTACAGAAACATGCCCTTGTGTATGGCTGCTGCAAGGGCAAAACCACCAACTGCATCCACCCCCCAGCTCTGACCCACGTTTGCTGTCCCAGTTAGTGTGGATAGCCTAGCACCAGTCAGGCTTTTCACCAATGTTAACTGCTGGCTTTCTTAAACCAAATTCTTTATTTAAAGACAACAATAACAACAAAAATCTTCAAACCTGGTAAGGGAAAAATTCAGAATCACAGAATTAAAGGGGTTGGAAGAGACCCCAAGAGATCATCGAGTCCAACCTCCTTGCTAAAGCAGATTCCATACCGTAGGTTGCACAGGTAAAAGAACTCAGTGTTAATCTCTCTTCATTTCTTCATTTGTTAAAGCCGCTGTGAAACTGCAGGGTCAGAGTTATGCAGAGCACTTGGAAAATGATGTCCGGTGTGGATGGATCAGCGAAAAGGAAGTGACAAACAAAAGTGACGCAAGCCAGTGAGCATGTCCACACTTAACAAAACTGAGCTGGAAATGCATTTCTAATTTAACTGGGTCAACCACGTCTGTGAGCCAAGTCTTTAAAAATAATTATTTGAAACTTCGGTTTTTTTTTCAGTCTTTTTCCGGTGATGTCATTTGTTTTATTTCTTCCAAGTGGATGTAAAATGCTAACAGTGACAGGACGTTGCTCACCTTGCACTCAGCAGGCAGATAAGTGGCAAATAAAAATCAGTGCTGGTGAGCCATTTCCTGCCTGATTTCAGAACCCCTTCCCTGCTGGTATTCAGGTTTCTTTAATGCTTCTGTTATGGTATATAGTTGTTTTCTTGGGCAAAATACATATGTTCTATAACCTACAGTGGTGCAAACATGATAGCACTTTCATAGTTTTACTGCTAAGACTAAGGGTGAGAAGCCTGCAAGTGCTGACGATATATCAGTTTTTACATTGAAGGAAGTCCTGAAATTTTTACTCTTTTGGGGGGGAGGGGGAGGTGGGGAAGAAACTGTAAAGCTAACAAAATGCAGTTGCTTGGAAGTTTGTCTTTCCTTACCCTGTTCACCCCTAACCTCGACAGTCCAGTTCCTTTGCTGAGTCCTTCGTGGTCTGTGCTAGCCCATGGGCACAGCCTGGCACTGCTGCAGCTGTGGTCTGCATGTGTGCCTGCCACATTCTAGGCAGGGTGGGCTGGACTGGCTGCGGGCAGCCAGCAGGCAGTGTGGCCCTCCTCTTCGGAGGGTAAGAGGCTCATCTGCAGTTCTCACAGAGTATAGTGGATTTTGCTTGTCTTTGTGGCTTCTGTCTGTCAGTTGGGGTTGAAACGTGTTGATGGGTTAAAGCACGGGTGGATGCAAGGGCAGCACAGTCCTCTAAACCTAGTTTTCTCGGGAGAACAAGAAACTTGGCTAAGCGTCTGGCTTTGATACAGGAGGAAAGCTCGCAGATCTCTGTAATTCCATATCCCTCTCTGCCCCCAAAGGTTCAGAAACTAGAAGGCAATAGAAAACACTCAGGAAGTAGATTTGCTCACGCGTTGTTTTTGTACGCTCTTTGATTTATTTTTTTGAAAGACATTTTTGTTGTTCATGGAAACCTAGTATTTGTGATATTTAAGTACGTGCACTGGCAATGCTGTAGAGTTTTAGCTGGCCCTGCACAGTTTTTCCTCTGTACTTACTACCAGATTTATCCTGAGGAGCGACGAGCTGTTGGTGGTGCATTTTTGCATCTGGGTGTGGATGACAGAACATGCAAGGAAGCTGCAAAAGGAAATTAATTTTAAACTGGTGGAAGGTTAAACTTTCAGAGTCAAGTCTAATGTGAATACAATTAGAGGAAGGTGTTTAGGCAGGAGTGCCACTTTTGGAAGTTTATATTATACACATAAGCCAGCTTACAGACACGCTGCTACTGATAGAAGCATTTCTCCCCTCAGCTGCCTGCATTCACTGGATGCCTCGTGGAATGTTTAGGTTGTTTGCTATTCTGTTTTGTTGGTTTTTTTTTCTTTTGTGACAGCTGCTTTGTGATGGGCTGCAGCTGTCTGGACAGCCTATTGCCATTAGAATCTACAAACGAATAGATAGTGTTCAGAGCTGAGAAAATGAGAACTAGGTTTGGAACTGAGTCACAAGAAAGGTTGTGGTGCAGCTTCACTGATACTTGTAGCTTCGGGGACTGGGCCCATGGATTTCAGTCATACAGTTTGGAAAATGTGGATCTGTGTATGTGTGCACATTTATCTATAGCACCTTGGACCTTGTAGTATTTGGTGTCATACAAGTTAGCAATGTTTCCTGACTGGGAAAGTTTGATATGACATCCTGAGTAACAAGTTATGAGTGAAGGGAAAAGAATCATAGAATCATGGAATGGTTTGTGTTGGAAGGGACCTTTAAGATCATCTAGTTCCACCCCCCTGCTATAGGCAGGGACACCTCCCACTACAGCAGGCTGCTCACAGCCCCATCCAGCCTGGCCTTGAATGCTTCCAGGGATGGGGCATCCATAGCGTCTCTGGGCAACTTGTTCCAGTGTCTGGCCACCCTCACAGCAAAGAATTTCTTCCTAATATCTAGTCTAAATCTGCCCTCTTCCAGTTTAAAGTCATTTCCACTCATCCTGTCTCTACATGCTCTTATACATATGACAGTGAGCACATGCCTCTCCACAGTCTGGATAGCAAGTGCTTTCTGTTTCCATCTGTCCTACATCCACGGCCGTACGAGGAGACTAATTTCCAGTGGGCAGTAGCTTTGGGTTGTAAAACTTGGTGCAAAGTGGGATTCACTTAAAGAAATTTGGCTTTTATAGAGTAAATCCAGATGCAGTGAATCCAGCAGTGAATATTCTGTTGGCTTCAGCAGAGGCAGCAGCACACACTGCAGCGCAGGCCTTGGGCCGGGGCTATGCAGCGTGGGGCAGGCCCTGCCTGCTGGGACCGCCAGCTGTGCACCCAGGGCTTCCTCTGCCCTGAGCACTGCTGGCAGACCCTTCTCACAGAGCAAAGCTCAGATCACAGCTCGGAGATCTGCTGAAGCTCTCCTGCGGTTGGTACAGGAAGCTCTCGATCCCTTTTGCAACCAGATCTTCCTACAGTTAGCTTCTGCTTTATTTTTTTGTACGTACTGGTAATTACCAGTCTGCGTTGCTTAATGTTCTGTGGTTCTTCAGCTATAAAGTGTTTAGCTATTTTTGTGAAATTATTCTGCAGGGTTGGTTCTGTGCTTGCTTTTTTGTCCCGCTCAGGAAGTTCACTATTCATTTCTCTGTCTGCCGTGGTTGACTTCGATCCCTACAGAAAATTGGAAGACACAGCATTGGAAAGTAGCAGCTCGTAGCTGTGGAGGAACTACTGCTGCACATCTGACCTACAGCTTGCCTGAGAGGGGAGCCTTAGCCAGGCAGAGGCTTTTGCTTTATGAAGCTAATTAGGTCTGTTTAGAAAAAATAACATCAGGACTCTTCTCAATTTCAACTTTTTCTTTAGGAAAGTGAACTTGGAAGCACTGTTCTTTCTTAGTTAATTAGAAAAGCAAAGTGTATTTTGCTTTTAAGAATAGTTAGAAAGGTAGTCAAGTTTCGTTCTGGAGACTGATTTGATACTGAAAATCTTTTCTAATTTGTAACTCATTCTCCGTTGACTATTATGGACCGTCTGGCCAATAGGATTCTGGAGGGAATGGAACCAGCTGCCTGAAAGATCAGTGCTTTACTGTTCATCTCTTATAGCACTCATTGAGAAATCTGATGACTGATGTGTTTTCTCATAGACTAATCGTGCCCATTAAGTGCCTTTTTAGTGAAGATGGTGCATGAAATAGAAGCAAATGAGAAGACCCCAAGAGTAGACCTTGCCTTTTAATTTTCAGATGTTTGAAATATGCACCCTTTCCTTAGGCAGATCTTAGACCTTCTGAGCTCAACAGTAGATCTCCATGCAGTATTTTGGTTTCAGGATTCACCTTAGGTAAAGGGAACTGTAGGTCGTGATTTGTCCTACTGGAGGAAAGGCTCAGACTACAAGAACCCTGTGTAACAGGTTTTAGCATTGGGCTGACTGTCCTTTGCAGAACGTAGTCTCATGCAAACATCAGTAAAGACACACATACTGCAACCCATGTAAGAAAAGTACCAGCAGAACTGGAGTGCAAAAGTAAATCACCTTTAAATTTGTTTCAGCTCTCATCCTGTAGGCTGGAGGCCTCTGTGTTCCCCTCTTTACTGTCCTTTCAACAAAGAATCAAAAACCTGCAGTGCATTTTAAACCCACACATAACCTTGTCCATGCTGTACACTGTACAGAACATAAAATTCAACTAAGTTACTCTTACTGTTCATGAGAGTGCTGAAGGACTTTTTGATCATAATTGTTAAAAGTTCAGTCACATACTAACAGATCTTAGTGTACATGCAAAGTTAAAGCCTTGCTTAGCATGTGTTTGGGCAGTCTGTGTTACAGGGTTAAAACATGAATCTCATGCACAAGGTTTGTAATTGCTTTGCACAGCTTGACCTTCAGAGCTTCATAGTGGTGGTAAGCCAAAAGTCCCGCCTTTGGCTGCCTGCTCCAAAACCTGGCCACCTATCAGCCAACCTGCAGCCCTGCCACAACCTCCTTTCTGTAGGATGGGGCCAGTGGGACGCCTCCAACTGCCCATGACATCATGTAGCAGGGATGTGTAGTATGGAGGTTTTCTCTAGTGTCCCACAGTTCTGTAACGGATGGACATGAGTCACTGAGGTGGAGAGATTTGTACCTCTCCCTGCAGTCAACTTCTCAACAGGTCTGTCAGCAAAGATCCTTTTTTTTTTTTTTTTTCTTTCTTTCTCAGTTTGTTTATTTTCCTGAGCATACAGATTTTTGGCATGGTAGACCTGCTGAGTGCTGCAGGTGTTGAGAGGGACTGGCTTCTGGCCAGACCTTCATGGGCACAAGGCTGCATCCTCAGCAGGATGACATCCCTGTCTCGCACCACAGGGCTGGAATGGCGGTGGGCTTCGATAGGTGTCTGGAGATGTGGCAATTAGTTCAACCCAGAGTGTATGGCAAGGCTGCTGGAACCATTATTTGTGTAAATATTGGTATTTAGACATAGGAAATTCAGGTTTTTTGTCCCAGTAAATGAACTGTGAGGAAAAGAGGAGAAGTGGACAGGCAGCTCTTCATGCCTCCCCTCCCAGACTCCTCTAAATGAGGTGAAGGTGCCAAAGGTGACAATAGATGTTCTGCTGCCCCTTGGTTTCAAGTAAGTCACAGATAAGGCTTCTGTTGTCATGTAATGACTAGCGTGGTATTTTCTCAGGTTAGTGTTTCTTAGTGTGTGTCTTGATCTTGCTAATTGCAACACAAATGACCTCTTTGGGGGCAGATTTCAAAATCCCTAGAGATAGATCTCCAGTCCAATCTTACACAAGAATGGAGTAGCCTTCAGTGGTTCATGTTTTGCTTCAGGACAGTAATCTGATCAAATGAGTAACATACTGATACTGCAGAAATGTAGATACTCAAATACGTGTTTGCACAAGGGCTTGAATTCAATCCTTTGTTTCGTTTTGTTTTCCCAGTGGTCTGCAGTCAAACACAGACAAACATTAAGCAAAGCAAACAATCTGCATTTCCACTTGTACAATGGGAGGAAATAGGAACAGCAGGAGTTTTTTTTTTTTAAAAAAAAAAAAAAAAAAAGGAAAACTGCATTAGGTGGTTTTTGGGTTTTGCTGTTCATGAGAACTGTGGTACAGACATTTTCTGCAGGGGTGAAGGAATGTCCTTGTCCTCCAGGGATGAAGGTTGTAGTATCTGGTGCCATAGAAATGACCCATGTCCATGCCTCCCCTCTAGCCAGTGTGGGCTTGAGTAGAATTTTAAGTGAATGATGTGTGTTCTGATTTCTTCTCTGGCTAATTGGTTGCTATTTTAGTTTAAGGGAAGTATTACACCACTGCCAGCTTAGTTGCCTTCTGCAGTGAAATGAGTTCCAGTGATTTTTTTTCTTTAACTATATTTAAAAAAAAAAAGCTATAAAATATTATTTTTCAGTTTGGGTGAGTGCAAAATACTTCTCTAGGAAGATCTGAAGCCAGCATTGGCTCCAAGCAGTGCCTTCTGTCGAGCAGTCTGAAAGCAGGTCTTATGCCCTGGGCATCCTCCTGGCTGAGCTGCACAGGAGGCTGCCCTCGTGTTGTAGCAGGCAGGGCTGGTGTCAGCAGGCTGGCAACAGCAGGCATTGCTCATCTCATTTGAATCGCTGAGTCTGAGTGGAGAAGCCCTGTGTAAGTGGAAAGGGAAACAGAAGGATCATGACTTCACTGAGGTCATGTGGAACAGAACATGGGGTTTCCTGAATCCCTGTGTGGAGCATTGTTTGCTTGCTGTGTAGTCTCCTAAAGGCTTTCCTTGCCTGACCAGGATGGAAAGGGTGGAGAGGAGAGGGGTGAGAGGGTGGGGTCCCGCCCTGGTGCAGACAGCCGAGCTGGCAGCACACCAGCAACCGCAGAGCCTCGCACTGGCTCACCCAAGATGGGCTCAGACTTCAAAGTTCATATGTGGGTTTTGAACGGGAAATCTGCTCGCTGAATTCACTTTCAGGAAGAGCCTGCAGCTGAACAGCTGAGCCTTCGCCCTGCTCTGCAAGGGTGGCTGGCAGCCGGCTGCAGAGGTCATCCCATAGCAAGGTCCTCCAGCTCTGACAGCCAGGCTGCCTTTCAAGTACAAGCGTGAAAGACACAGAGGCTGTCCTAATAGTTCAGGGTGTGGTATCTGGGTTATATGCAAGTGGACAGTTTTGTGAAGGGTCACTCTGGAGTCCCACGACTTTCTGATCATGTTCTGACCAACAGCATTAAGTATGCTACTATGACACATGCATGTGTGATGACAGAGGTGACCCTGTCAGACCAGGACCTTGTCACTGGGGGCTGGCCCCTCTGGTCTCCAGCAATAAGTGGCCCAATCCAAGGCCTCAGGAATTTGTTTGGATTTAAAAGGAAAAGACATTGTACATAATTGAGCGTGTTTTCATGTAAATACACTTAATGCAAGTTAAAGTCCCTTATCGGCTAATAACTTAACTGCTAATGCTGATATTCTTGTTTCATCCAAATAGGAAAATGTATGTCTTGGCCCTCAGTAGAGCACATAAATAAATGGTGCCCGTATCTGTCTGAACTAATAAATGCATATTCAAAACACCCAGTGATCTATCCCATTCCCCATAGCTCTCCCTGCAGAGATAATGCACAGTTGGAGCTCATCAGAAACAAATCTTTGGCACAGAGCACCACCTGCAAATGTGACTGCAGTAATAACATTCAGATTTGAAAAATTTGAGTGCTGGCCCCAGGTTTGCAGAATGTTACTGTAGTAACTAACTGGCAATTGCAGAAGATTTTACATGAAAGTGTTTTCTGGGTGAGAAGAGAAATTTGGTTGGACTCAAAGCTAATGGGAAAATTTCTTCCAGCTTGGATACCTCACCAAAATGTAGGCAGGAACTTCAAAGTCAGAGTCCTTGAACTTCAGAATTGTTCAAGTCTGAGCTGTGTATGCAATTGATAGCATTTAATGCTCTAATCCTGGGTGGGGATACGGGTGATTTGCTGATAGCCATTGAGTGTGTTGGCTGCATTCTCAAGAGTTGAAAGGTACTCTCAAAGCGAGCATTTGGATGAAAGAAGGAACCTTCTATTCGTGAAGTAAGAGCCCATGGACCACACTGTCCTCAGCCCAGTTTCTGGGGAAATATAGAATGCTGGGTCTTGAATCACAGCAGATTGATTCCCTTTGGTGGTCTGCAGATGATGAGCACTGTGCATTGCATAGCAGACTGGAAGTGCTGTGTGCTCCTTGTTTCTCCTCTCCTTCTGGGGAGAATCATAGAATCGTAGAATAGCCTGGGTTGAAAAGGACCACAGTGATCATCTCATTTCAACCCCCTGCTATGTGCAGGGTCACCAACCACCAGGTGGTTGGACCAGGCTGCCCAGAGCCACATCCAGCCTGGCCTTGAATGCCTCCAGGGATGGGGCATCCACAACCTCCTTGGGCAAGCTGTTCCAGCGCATCACCACCCTCTGAGTGAATCATCAGGGATGCATTTGGTATGTCTGGTCCCAGAAGTAAGTGCGTCTGTTGGCCGCGTTCAGTTGGGTAAGAGTTAAAGAAGCCAGTTGCTGCTGGGAACTTTATGCAAAAAAAAAAAAAAATCAAAACACTACCTTTCTAAAAACAATTCAAACATGCTCAACCTTGTGGCTTCAGCAGAAGCAGCAGTGTGTAAGAGTTCCCATGAACCCTGCCTAACCTCTGAGATTTATTGATAACTGAAAAAATAAAGGACGAGGCCCTGAAACCCTTACTTAGGCACTAGCGTTGGTGTGTTAGCAAGACACAAGGGCTGAGCTCAGGATGTTTACCACTTTTAGAGATTTCAAGGAAAATGTACTTGAAACAGTTCAAAAAAAAAAAAAAAAAAAAAAGCCAACAACATAAAGGAGAGAAACCTGAGGTTTTCACTCTGACTGCCAAAACCGTTGTGGTTTGTGCATTAAAGCAAGCACAGCATGCAGCCTGTTGCCCTGCTCAGTCAGTCTGCCTGGGCATTCATGGCACTTTGTGTGAACACCTGTATGTGTGCTCTGCCATTTTGATGGCAGTGGCAAGCTGAGCCTTTTCCTTTGGCAGGCCTTAAAGTAAGGGTTTGATTTGTGCATGTTGAGATGATGTCAGAGACAGATGGATATGATGCTGTGTGCTATGTAATTCTGCCACATTTTTTGGTACAGAGGCTTTTGAGACATCTATCACTCTACAATAACAGTGAATCTTACTTTTTTTTTTTTTTTAAGGAAATTGTATTGTAATCGGAATTAAATGTGCCAAAATAGCAGTAGAATGATCTCAACATTGAGATATATATCTATAAATAAGCATTTAGCTATGCTTTCCAAGATTCTTTTTTCCCTTAGTCTCAAAACGCTTTAAAATTAATTCCTCTTAGATCATTTTCATGAGGTTTAGATAACCTTTTTGTGAGGGTAACTCTTCAGCCCTTAGTGTGACTGCACACCAGCTTCTGTGTGGAGGAAGATGAGGCTCTCCAGCTTAATGCAGCCAAGAAACATGGAGACTCCTTTACAAGGGTGTGATAACAGTTATTGGAAGTAACTTGTAGCAAGTTGAGAATTGGATTGAACCAACAAGAATGTGTCTTTGTTGCTCCTTTGCTCCCCGCACTTTTCCTTTTGCCTTTTTGAGAAAGGTTTGGATTCTACCATGCACCAACCCTCACTGTGTTTTGTTCTAGGACAACAGTGGGGTCTAGGAGAATGTAAGGGTGGGAAGTGCATGTAGTTGCTATAGTGTGCTGCTTTACCTGATCAGGGAGTGTTTGTTGCAGATGAGCCTGTGCATGCGAGTGGTGGCATATGGGCCAATGGGTTTTGCACACTGGGAAGGAAACTTTGCGTGGTACAAGGCAGACGTTGCCCTGAGACAAGGCTCTGCAAGGACTGAGCTCCTCTCGTCCAACAGTCAGCACGATTGCAGACCTGGGAGCTGAATAGAGAGGAGCAATCTGAGTAGGTCTTCTGCACTGAGATAAAACCGAATGCCATGAAAACTGGACTCTGAATGCTCTGTATCAAGTGCAGTGGTATTGATTTTTTTTATTTTTTATTTTTTTTTTAAGTAAAGAAAGGAAAGGTGTCTCCATGCAGCATTGTAATTACAAAAATCAGTCAATTCTTGCCATGGCCCTCTGCAGGACGCAGAGCAATCCGAGGGCACCAACCAGCCTGCTCACCTGCTCCTGGAGGCACCTTGGGCTGCCGGCATGGTATGTGTGCCTGTGTTCCGTGGCAAGCACCTCGCTGTATTGCCATGGCATGCAGTGCCTGGAAGTGTCCACAGTGGCTGGCAGCAGTGGCTGTGGCAGTGTGGAGGGAGCAGGCTGCCATTCATCTTCCTCCCAGTGTCTGATGGTGCAGAAATCCCTGCACTCTGCTTTTTGAGAAAAAGCTTTGCAGTCCCAGGGTGTTCCTGGAGATCGAGGGCACTTGCAAATAAACAAAATCTCAGCAGGGTTCAGTTGTCTGTAAAAGAAAACGTGACTGTGACAGATCACTCACAAACGAGGCATCACTTTTCTTTGATGCAGAATTGCTTAGTCGTTGAAATTGCACTTGTGTGCAATTGTGTACAGACAGGACTTGAGTTGTAAAGTTACATCAACTCAGCTTTTAATTTTGCAGGTGTAAATTGGACCTGCAAATCATTTAGTCTGCAAAATGCAGCAGTTCATATCTGATATCCTGTGGCTTGCTTACTTAGCTGATGCTGGTTAGCTGTTTCAATACACAGCTTTCCAGGCACCACTATTTAAAGAACAAAATTGCAGTCTTAAAGCTTCAGACCCATTTCTGAATGTTTAATGGAAGGGAGAAATTAGGATGCATAGCCAATCCGCTGTCCATGCAAATCTTTTGATACCATCCTTCAGTGTGAGATTAGTGTTGGTTATCAGGAGAAAGCACTATGCTTTGCATGTATGGAGTAACTTGTTCTTGCCTAGCCAAGAAACTGTGCAATTTGAGGCAAGATTCCTGATTGTATTTCTAATATACATTCTTGTGAACCATAAGTTGTCAGTCTTTGTATTGAGTTTGCTCTTCTAATAACTTTATTCCTTCCTTTTCCTCATGGTCTTCAAAAAACTTTTGTTTTAAGAAGCCAGAAAGTACATACAGCTTTAGTGACTGCACCTTTTCCATGGGGGTTGGATGGAGTCCATAAACTCATTTGACATTATGCTCCAACAGCCCTGTTAAATGCATCGTTAGCTACTGTGTATACAGTTTGCGTGCATGTTTTGCTTACAGTATTTTGTTATTTTAACAGGGCCGCCACGTTAAGACTGGGCAGCTAGCTGCAATCAAAGTGATGAATGTTACTGAGGTGAGTAGAGAACCAAAAATCAAAAAGCAATTATCAAGGTGTAAGGGAAAATAAAGAATCAGATCATGAGAATGTGGATAGCTTATGAAAGACAATCTGGTGGTATAAATTATGGTAGCTCAGCAGTAGTTTGTTTTTTGAAGTTCTGGGAGGTGTTAATGCAACCAGAATTTCAGTTGTACCTGTCCAGTGGGGACAAAACAATAAGGAATACATTTCTATACGTTTTCTTGCTCTAAAGTAATGAAGAGAACTGTCTTCCCAAGACAACATGTAAAAGATTTCCTGTAGCTGTGCAATACCCCTATTGTGTTTTATCACATCCTCTCCCTTCACATGCCAGCCATTCCTCAGTGTAGCTGCCTTGACAGCAAACAAGCAAGAACATGTTAGAAATGCAAATGTAGCACTTCTTTATTGTTATTTGACAGATGAGAGAAGCAGACAGTGTAATTGGCACTGTCCCTGCTCACATTTATAAAGTGGTGTCAGTGCTGGAACAGGGTGTCAAAAAAATTAGCTAAGTATTGATTTTTGTTTCTGAGCACAGCTGGCAGTGAAGCAGGTTGCCTTCTTGAAATCTTATGCTCCTGTGCCCCAGAAGGACTGGAATGAGCCTGCATCCTCTCTTCAAAGTGTGCTGGAAGTTTGGTTCCATGGGGTACACCTGTTTGCATAGATGACCAGTTCCCCATTCTCTTGCTCTGACAGTGTGAACATGGTGCATAAAACTCCAAGATAAAGTTGGTCTTCTTGGGAAGTTGCGGAACGGTCATAGCCCAAGATAAGAAATAGGTCCTCTGGACCGAGTCTGCCTGTGGTACAACTATGTGGAGCATTTTGAACAAGCATGAGCAAGCTCTGTCTATGTTTTTATGTCTTCTGCTTGTCTTGGAAGGCAACAGAGCAAGTTAGTCTGTGTGAGCATTGTCACGTAGAGCAGGTCCAGGCCAGTTGTCTCTGCTGATGGGGTGGGAATCCAGGCCTGAACAGTGAGTGGTCTGAATTGCATGCTGATTAGTTGAACTTGATGCTGCTGTAGCACTTCTATGAGGAATGTCTAAGGGCTGGTTTGGCTATGACTACTACCTTGTGAAAAGAAATGTGTGGTTGGACAAAGGAATTTACAGGACAGATCCTTTGTGGGACTCAAAAGTGAGCCAGAGCTTCTGTGCAGACGGCTTTCATGCCTTGCTGGGTCAGCCAGCATTGCTTGAAAGCTAGCCACAGATGTCACTTGTGGGCTGTCATGTTAACACCAGTGATAGTATCTTCCTCGATGTAACAATTGAAGCAAAAATGTCAGGAAGGGAACCTTGGGAAGATTTCATTTGCTATACATAACCAGTCTCCTTTGTATGTAAGCAACAAAGCAACACAATGCAGCATCCAGTAGTGCCTACTTGCATGGACACCAAATTTGGGTGGAAGAAAGCCTTGGAAAGCTTCAGGAATCTGCATTGCATTATTCTGGGGACAAAACACAAGCTGCTCAGGTTTGATTTGCTACTTCTCTGTGGGCTGGAAAGTCAGCACCTCCCTGGGGAATCTGTCCCATTGCTAGAGGGGCTGAACAGCAATAACAGCTCGGCTGTTTTCACATTGAGTCACTTAACACAAAAGCAGTTGTGACAGTTTAAGAGCTTAATAGTGAGCGTGCTGATAAACCACGGCTGCTCTCGTTTACTGCTTCCTTCTGAGCTGGTCTGTCTGACCAGGGACCGTGCTTCTGGCCCCCTGTACTGCAGAGTGCCTGAAGCCGGTGCCTGCTCTGCTGCTGCAGGCAGTTGGAGCGTGGGTGCAGCATGACTGAGGCTGGTGCTGTATCAGTCCAGAGCATCTGTGAACCTCACTTCTCTGCCTGTAAAATAGCAATAGCCTTCCTCTGCTTCACAGAGTGTGGGCACTGAGGCCTCTCATGGCAACAGTGAATCTGAACTGTAATGCAGAAATCCAGTGTGATCAATTCAGAGCCTGCCAAAGATTCAGTGTTTCTCTTGTGTTGTTAGTCTGCTCAGGTTGAAATTATTTTCTGTTCCTTTGGGCTTGAAAAGCTGGCTTGAGGCATTAAATAAAGCCTTTAAAATATTGAAATCCTCGTCTTCAGTGTCCTGCATATAAATTGCACCTGAGAGCAACATCTCACAGTTTGGTTTGTGAGAAATTGAAGCTGTCATAGTAAACCTGCCTGAGTGAGTTGGGAGGCTTCTAGCCCCTCTGGTCATTTTCATCTTTGGGTAGTGACACAGTCTGATTTGTGCTTCACTGGGAGCAGCTTTCTTGGGGAGCAAAATTTCATGTGATAGAAGACAGGTAGATGTTTAAAGAAACCTGGACAAATGCAATCTTTTTACCTTCACCTCTGTCCAAAAAATAAAAGTGGAGAAGAGCTGAATGCCTGTAACGGCCTTGAGATTTGGATGCCTGCTTGGAAGACTCTGCAGTTCAAGCCTCCAGGAGACATCTCTCTTAGGGCAGTTCCAGTTACCAGGTCTGGCGGAGCCCATGCCAGTGTGGGTTGGTGGCAGTTTCATCAACAGTCCACAGCATTGCTCAGCAGTTGGTCATTGTTGTCTGACATGGGAGAGAAGGGTGTTGAACAAGGATATCAATCATATCAAGAGAGCCTGAAGCACTTCTACTCCTCTTCAATGTTCTGCAGTGGATTTTTCTCCCCCAGTGTCCTGTTTTCACTAGAAAATCCAACCCAAGGAGTCTTCCAGTCTTCATCATAACTGGTACATCTCAGCCAGATGTTGTTTCACCAAATCTACATTGGTTTTTTTTTTTTTTTTTTTTCCTGGCAATAAATTATTTCATCAGAAAACCACTGCCCAGCTTCAGCTGTGATTATTCAGCTCTGAGATCCGAGGCTCACCAGGAGCTGCTGCAAGTTCTAGCCCCAGGCTGCTTTCTGAAGAGCAGCAGCAGGATGCTGTGGTCACTGTGGGATCTTATGGACATCTGTCAGGAAGTGCTGCAGTGTCACATCTTGCTGGGGGAAGTCGCGGGGTGGAGGGCCTTTGAAATCGTTGAGTGGAGCTGATGGCAGTGTGCTATCCTGGGTCTCTGCGCAGGCTGTGCTTCCTGTGCTGGCCGTGCCAAGTAAACAGAGGGTGCATGGAGAGATGGGATCCTTGATGATCCTTGCTGCTCTTCTCTTTGGCTGTCAGTGCAGCTGGTTGAGGGGTTCTTCTGCAGCAGGCTATTCCCTGACATTACTTTCAGGCTTTCCTGATAGTGAAGTAACATGTAAAGAGAAACCTGTCATTATTACCCCCAGCACTGAGGGATCTTTTGGTGGAGTACTTACCAGCTGATGATTTTGTTTCTGCCTGAGGTCAGAGCGTGTGCTTTCTCATTTGTTTCTTCTTAATGTCATTGCCTTTGATTGTGAGCTTGTCATCTTTGTGCTTGCAGTCATCTGTACCCAGAACTGCATTGGTTTGTGAAAGCAAGCAGCTTTTTGCACCTGCACGTCTGTGAGCTTGTTTCTTCTCTTAAGCAGCATGAGTCATGAGCACGTTCCAGACCCCTGGGAGATGTGGCTTATGACAGCACTAACAGACGGGGTGGTGGAAAGTGGAATTCCTGAGTACCTTTGCGCACTGAAAAGCTGAAGGGTGGTTTTGTCTCCAGTCGCTCTGTCCTCACCTGCCTATTTCAATTTTTCACATGCACAATTCGGAGTCTCAGAGGGAGCAGAGCTTTGTTTCCCCTCCAGAAGGCAAGAGCACAAGCTTCCTTTGATCTGGCCCTGGCTACACATAGAGAGAAATACAACCTTGCGTATTTCCTGGGTTTCCTGCATGCTGTCTGGGAGGCAGCTCTGATTTCTCTTGGACAATCCAGATACTACTCCATCCTTGTCCTTACCCTTTCTAAGTTGTACAACACCCAGGGTCCTATTAAGGCAAAGGTTAAAGGTTTTCCTTTGTCCTTAATTGCAAACAAAAGACAAATTAAGCACCTGGTGTAATAAGTGTGCCTTGAGAGTCTTTGTTCACCAGAGAAGCTCTTCTGAAAATAGAAATAGCTGCTTTTGCTTCAAGTTGAGTTATTTCACAATTCCTTTTTCCTAAAGCTTAAGAAAGTTGGGCTTTGGTTTGGCAGCACATCTCCTGTGTATTGAAGCTATTAGGGAAGTTCTTGTCTATTCCTGCTGGGAATGCTTTTTTCAGGTCAGATGTAATAAGATGTTTGAGGGAATTTGGTTTCAGCCTGCCAGGCTTCAGTGTTTTGGTACAGGTTGAAGGGACAGTGCAGCTGGTTTTGTAAGCAGTCTGTTGTGATGGCTAAAAGAAAGCTTCAATGGCAAAATGACTGGAAAACAGTGAGAAAGTGCAGAAGAATGTCCTGTGGGTCTGAACTATTCTTGCTGCTTCCTTTTCTTCCCTTCGGCTAGTAAGTGCTGACTGGAATGCATTGCAGCAAGGTAAATTAGTTTTCAGCTTGGTCTTACTCCCTTTAACTGATGCATGGATACCTTGCAGTGCTATGCATTTCCTATTAAAGCAAATGAGACAGCAAAATCTACAGACATTTCACAGAGTGTTATGCACCATTTCTCTCGGGGACAGTAAAACAAACAGGCTTCTCTGAGAGGGCCTCTTGAAAAAAGACCTCACTGAAAAATGACGTTCCCTTACAGGGCGGTTGTAAAACTATTCCCATTAGCACTCCACAGCTTTGACTGGACTGGCCAGAGGAGAACGCCTGGCTGAGGAGGCTGAGCAAAGGCAGTGGATTAACGGAGCTGGCACAAAGCAGTGTCTGGAATGGAGTGGCTGGGCCTGCACTAGGCTCCGCTCACCAACACTCGGCCAATGGCTTGATGTGGGACACCTTGTGACTGTGTGGGGTTTAGGGCTGCTGGAAAGGGAGTGAGCCCTGGCCCTGCTCTAGCTCCAGAGCCCAACATGTGGCTGTGCGCCTGCTGTTCCGCTGTAGTTTCCTCTCAGCTGGGCCCTTGGTGGCAGTGGGAAGATGAATTGGCTGATGTGTGCGCTCAAGTACTTTCTGAGTATTTACGTAATGGACTGTTAGGAATATTTTTATTTGTTTAAGTCCAGTTCATTTCTCCAAGACTAAATTACTGCATACAGGAACTGCAAACGGGAATTACTGATCCTGGCTAGTCCCATGAGGAGATGATATGATTTTGTTACAACCACGTGGAGATATTTTTTATTCTTTAGCTCAGTCCTAGGCAAAAGGATCAGAATGATTCCATCCTCAGTTTGGAAGCCTGTCCTTGGACTGCAGTCTCAGACTGACAGAACAATTCTGGTTGGAGGGCCTCAGGACTCCAGCCCAACTCCCAAAGCGGGGTGGGTCACTTGGAGCTTGTTCCAGTTAGGTCCCAAACGTTGCCAGAGATGGAGTGTGCATAGCCTTGGTGACCTCTCAGCACTTCAAGAGCCTTCTGTTCTCTTCTGACACAGAATGAAGAGGAGGAAATCAAGCTGGAGATAAATATGCTAAAAAAATATTCCCATCATCGGAATATTGCTACGTATTATGGTGCGTTTGTAAAGAAGAGTCCTGCAGGCCAAGATGATCAGCTCTGGGTAAGTGCTTTGTGTTGTGTTCATTGGATGTCCAGCTCCTTTCTTTAGAGCTCCAGTGTGCTTGTCTCAGACCGTGTCTTGGTGGAATGTTGAAGTCATTGTTCTGAGGAGTAACTCATAAGAAAGAAACATCCCTCTTCCTTTACACATAGAATCACAGAATCACAAGGGTTGGAAGGGACCTCAAGAGATTGAATCCAACCCCCCTGCTAAAGCAGGTTCCCTACAATAAGTCACACAGGTTGAGACGAGTCTTGAATATCGCCATAGGAGACTCCAGCATCTCTCTGGGCAGCCCATCCCAGTGCTCCATCACCCTTACCATAAAGAAGTTCTTCCACATATTTGTATGGAACTTCCTGTGTTCAAGTTTTAGGCCACTGCTCCTTTCACTGCACACAACCGAGATGAGCCTGGCCTCATCCATTTGCTTTCCACCTGCCTTAAGAGGATGAGCATAAAGTATAATAGTTATGACTTAGGTTGTTGATCAGATTTGTTGTTAGAACTTTCTTTTCCCAAATTAAATGTTTCCATCTTTTTTTAACAATGATGAAATAGAACTTGTATTTTCCTCTCCCCTCCTTTTCCTTGTCACTTTCTACATTCTTTTCCAGTTGAAAAACAAAAAAGGAAACAGAGTAGTTGGTAGTGAAGCAAGGAAGAATAAACTCTCGATTTTTTTTTATTTTTTTATTTTTTCTGCAAGATTTATGGAGATCTGCAGCAAGATGAGATATTTTAAATTTTGAAAAAAAATCCCACCTTTGTTAGTGCTATTTTTGTTCTTGGTTTTCTTGTGATTTATGTTTTTACTAGAAAGAAAATGTTTACCCTTGACCTGTAATAGGAGAGGCGCACTCCTGAGTTCTTGTTTTTTATTTATTTATTCAGTGATGTGCATTGCTCAGGAAATGAGATTTTACATCATTTGGCACCCTGGAGGGTGGCACATTGTTCACTTCACCTTGATAGTGGTGCAGCAGACATCACTCTTGATATCTCTACTGGTGCCATGTCGGTGCTGTGGTAAAGAAAGATGTGTTACATTTGTCTTCCTGCAGCTGGTGATGGAGTACTGTGGTGCTGGCTCTGTCACTGATCTGGTAAAGAAGACAAAAGGGAACTGTTTTAAGGAAGACTGGATTGCATACATCTGCAGAGAGGTTCTCAGGGTGAGTTGTGGCCAGAACTTTGTTGCTCATTTGGAACAAAAAAGCCTTTCCTGGCCCTTGGTCATTAATGTAAAGCAATAATAAGCACTAGTATTTCAAGATTTTGATCCATGGGGCTTGTGGGCTATGTTCCTTGAGTTCAGAAGAGCCAAAATGTCCGTCAGCCTGCATGATGGCTACTTAACATCTTGTAGTATTCCAGTTAATCCCATTTTCTGTATGAAGAGCACATCAATTATTGTCTTCTGTGACAAATACCATCCTCCTCCATATCTTGTGATATTACTACTGCTCATTGCTTTGACTATTCTTGCTGTGTAAGGTCAATCTGCTCACAATTCCTTTTCCTGCACACAGTAGGGGACCTTTTTTCTGCACTATCAGAAGCAATGTTGGCTAAACAGCGTCTCAAAATTGTAAAGGTGGCCGTGATGCAGCAATATTCCCCTAGATAATTCTTGCAACTATATTTCATTCTGTGTGTGCTTTGGGATTCTTTTTTAAATTATTTTTTGTGTGTGTGTTCCTAGAAAGCAGAGAGGATAAAACAGTTCCAAAGTGTAATCCAGTGTACTGGCCAGGAAAAAAAAAACAACCATCATTGAAACCCATCATTGTACATTCAAAACCCATTACAGACTTACTGATCCATCATCTGTGTAATGGAGTTTTACTTCTTTTCTAAATAACATTAAGATAACTGCATATTTTGGGAACTAGAATTCAAATAGTGTGCCAAGGTAATGCTTGAATAGGGGTAAGTCTCTGCTTCTGGAGGTGTTATTGATAAGTATGTTCAGTAGAGAGCATCGGCCATCTCACCTAGATTTGGCATTAGACTGCATATTGCAGTAACTATAGCTGGAGATTGAGGGGAGAGCTCTTATGCAAAAAAAACAAAAAGAAAAACAAAAAAAAAAAACCATGGTGGTCTGGTTAAGTTCTTGTGGTTGTGTGGCTGTAATATCTCTATTAATGCAATTGATATTAAAACCTTTGGTTTATGCTCTTGCAGCAGAAAGTAGTAACATCAAACTTGCATGAAACAAGCAATGGGATTGAATCATCTTCATTTTAAAACAGAGAATAACTCATTGCATCTGGGTTGAAAATGTTTCCTTCTGGAAAACTTAGGAGCTGGGTGGAAGCTGCATTTGAAGTCACTAATTCTGTATTACAGAAGCTAAGCATTTTCAGCAAAGCATCCCATGGCTTATTATAGTGCATTATTTCAGTGTTATATCTCTGCTAGCTTAACCATGAACAATTTGGGAAAGAAGGAGGAGACAGAATATTGCAAATATTAGCTGAATGACAACTGTTCAATATTTGCTGCATTCAGTAGTAGTCTGACATAGTATTTTGAGCTCTCTGTGATCAATTTTTCATTGAATTCAGAGTTTTGCTGTTCTGTTGAAAGTAGAATTTAACCCAGTGCAGCCAGACACATCCTGTCTCTGTACCTCATTGAGTGCATCCTGAAATGTTCTTCACCATTTTTTTTTTAATTTTTTTTTTGCTTTTAATACTTAGTGTTGATTCTGAGAGAGAAGTAAAAAATATTGGTACCTCATTTTATTCCCACTTTACTTTGGAAATGCTACACTGCAGTCATGCCTTATGGTTGTCGTCTTCTCTCCTTGCCAAACCTGAGGACTTGTTGTTGAGATCACATGTAAAGGACTTTCTCCATGAAGTCTGAGAAGGGTAAAAAGGCAACAATGCCAAGTTCATGATAATGAGAATAAGAGAAGTCTTGATTTTGTTTTGCTTTGTTTTTAGGGCTTGGCACATCTTCATGCTCATCATGTCATCCATCGAGATATTAAAGGACAGAATGTTCTTCTCACAGAAAATGCAGAAGTAAAACTGGGTATGTTTCTTTAAATGTGTGCTACAAACCTGTTTGTTTAAAATTTCTGTCTTACCTTGGAAAGAAATTTCAGGAACCCAAGATGTATCAAATACTGTTAATGCTTGGGTTTGCAAAATGTCTGTCAGCAAGAAAAAGGTGAAAACGTGATATATTCTACAACAGTGTCATTCACAGCCTGTGGGAAATGCAGCTACTTCTAGACAGTCAGATAGATGACCTATGTTGTCAGTCAAATCACCACCAGCTCTTCACAGCAGGCTCTGAGTGTACAAAGGCATCAAAAAAAAAACCCAAAAAAACAAAACAAAAAAAAAACCAAAACAAAACAAAAAAAAACACACCAAGAGTAAGTTAAACTAATCCATTTCTCTAAGGGAAACAAGCTTAGATTTTCGTAAATCTGAGGATAGGTGAAATTACTCTTTAGTGGTAGCTCTCTCACATGAATAGATCTTACTAATACTCATCTCTCAAGAATGTCAGCCTGTTTACTCATCTCCTTTTCTAGCTATGACGTGTCAACTGTTAACAACTTCCAACTTCCTAAGATTAAACTCAAGTATATACCTCTCTTGAGGAGGACGTCTTTGATGTTTTTTGGAAGATATCACAGAGGATGCATGGCAATGATTTAAAGGAGGAGTTTTGATGAGAACCCTTTTCTTATTTGGGATGATTCTTCATTTATCCTATCTTTTCTTCATTTGAAAGAAATCACTGTAGAGCTGGAGAAGAAGGATAAACATAGCCTATCAATATGGGATAGGATGCTTGACTGGAGCAAGCCAAAATAGGGACTTTTTTTTTTAATTAAAAAAAGAAGTATTGCCAGAGGTATTTAACTTAAGAGTCTCTTAAAGCAGTGAAGCTAGAAAACCAGGAGATCCTCAGTTTGGTTCCATTCCATCTCAGCGTGTTATGTAAAAGCACTTTTCACATTTCCTATCAGAAGCACAGAAGGTATGATGAACCCAAAAGTCAGGTCCAGATTTCTGTTGAAGACATTTTGCTGAACAGGGACAATCAGTAATGGTAGTATGTACTAATGGTATGTAGATTCTCTGTACTGAGGAAACACAGCTGTGAAAATCTCCTTGATGATAACGACAGGACTGTTTCCTTCCAGTTCTTTTTCTTGCTGTTTTTTGTTTTGTTTTGTTTTTTTAATTTTGATTGCTGTTATTTTTTGTTTGTTTGTTTTCTCAATCTTCTCTATGAATAGCACTAGGTGCTGTGCCTAGTAGATCCCATTAGTGGTTTAGAGGTTTGTTGAAAGAAAAATACAATCACATAATGGTTGGTTTTATGGACCCTTCTTCATATCTGAACGACACTGTTTTCTATACTGTCCCGATGAAAGTAACATCCTTTCAGCGCAAAGAGCAGTGCACAATTCTCTCATTATAATGAGGCTAAGATCAGAATAAGCCAGTGTATTCTCCAGCCTGTTGTAAGCTAGTCTTTGAATGCAGGGAAGGAGTTATTTGAAATGACTCAAAACAAAGTGATATATGAACAAATAGACATATAAGACACATCTAAGTGTGCTTCATGCATAGGTACTATTTTTCCTTTCCAGTACTAGTTAAAGATCTCAGGTCCTGCTCAGGCTTGCATTTAGATTAAACTTCAGTTTTTCCACTTAATTTCAGTTACTGGACAAGATGTACTATGAGAACTTGTATCAGGTTTGATACACATTCTAGCCCAAAAGTTTGGTATCCAAAAAGTATGAAAGTAGTTAAGCAAGTGCTCTGCTGTATGAATGCAACCCTTTGGTAATTTCTTTACCCTTGCTTGACTTTTCAGTGGATTTTGGTGTAAGTGCCCAGCTGGATAGAACTATTGGGAGGAGAAACACTTTTATTGGAACACCATATTGGATGGCACCTGAAGTCATTGCTTGTGAGGAGAACCCGGATTCTACCTATGATTACAGAGTAAGTGTTACAACTTAGTATCAGACAGCAAAACACACGAGTTGTTGCTGAAATTCTTCTCAAGTTGAGAGAAGAACTCTCTTGAAAAGTTCAATGTTCCTTTCTTTTAAACCACAATAATGTTATAACTGTACAAATAGAAATATTTGTAGTATGTGGGTGGTGGCTCTTTTTAAGAGTGGAGTTTCACTATGAGTGGGTTTTTTTTGTGAATTGTTCATATCTGTAATACACGTTCATTAATCTGTGCAACAAAATACTGATATATATATATGTGGAGGTTACAGGTCAGGATGGAAAAGAAAAAAAAGAGGTAAATTTGTAAGGAATGCTTGACAAACAATGTAATGCTCATATGGCAAGGTATTACTCTCTTCTGTAAAAGAGCTATTTTACTCTGTACTTAGTTGTAAATAAGAATATAAGAAATATTATAAGAATAAGAAATAAGAGCAGAGGAGGTAGGAAGCCGGTGTGGCTTGGTAAGGACCTGCTGGGCGTGCTGAGGGCAAAGAAAGGTGTGTACAAGCTCTGGAAACAAGGGCATGTCACCTGGGAAGAGTACAGGGATGCCGTCCGGACTTGCAGACGTGGGATCAGGAAAGCCAAGGCGCAGGCGGAACTGAACTTGGCGAAGGA
>JAOWBP010004006.1:17060244-17075222 GCA_028571105.1 Tragopan temminckii
TCCTGCAGAGCAGTTTTGTTCAGCAGTTCAGAACTGCTGGGAAGGGCACTGAGGGTCTCAGTGTTGCCCACCTTGCAATGGCCAGCCAGGACCTTTGAAGTCACTCTTGGTGTTGTCTGAGAGAAAGGATCCAGCTCCTGAGCTGGTGAGGTGTAAGCAGGGCTCAGCAGCCACTGCTCCTCTGCTCCGGTTCGTGCAGAAGCCCACATGACCATGGAGACTGGAGAAGAGGCAAGAGGGCAACGAGACGTAGATGCAGTGTGTTTTGTAAGCAGCAAGACCAAATTTGACATTCATTGCAGCTTTTCTTAAAAAGTTTTCTTTGGTCTTAGCAGAGAGCATTCTTCATTCCCTCGAAGCTGACAGCATGTACAGACTTCTGCTTAGGCACCTAAGGCATGACTGAATGTGTTAGCCTGCATAAGGATACTGCGATCACTAAGAAACAGTTGCAGTAGTTACTGAATTTCTTAGCTGTTACCATTTTTTCCACCGTATTCGTTTTCAGGGCCTTGTTTCAAGAAACCCTTTCCCACAACCAAGCAGAATCTTGAACACTGTGAGCTTTTAAATTCAGTGTTAGAAGACCTGAGGAGCCTGAATTGTTGAAAGGAAAAAATGGAAATACTTAAGTTTTTACCTGAGTCATTTTCTGTCTCACTAAGGATGACGTTTCTACAAAGAGAATAATATATTTGCACTTGGCTCTTCTAAAACTGGGTCTACATCACAGAAAGATACTTTTCTCCTGTCGTTTCTACAAATTATTTTAAAATCAGAAAGTAAAGGGGTCAAGACTGTCAATCTGTATTTTTAATTCCAGCAACACAGATCTCTTAGAACATCATCTAGTTGCTTTCTAAGCATACTTGTATTTGATGTTGGCAGGATTGGAAACACACCAGCAATTTGCTCCAGCTCAGCCCAGGGTATAGAGATCAGGCACTGAAAATGAAAATCCACTTTTGCTGGAAAATGACAGCACAACAAGAGAGCACCTCAGGCATGTGATAAAAAGCACCCATCAGTCAATATTACATTTCTAGTATTTTGTAGTTTTGTCTGCCTATCTGTGGTGGGTTTCTTTTTTGTTTGGTTTGAGTTTTCTTTTGTTGGCTGTTGTTTTTTTCTTTTTGTATGTGTGTGTGTTTTTTTTTTTATTGTTGTTGTGGTTTTTGATTATTTTTTTTTACCTGGTGATTCCAACTTGTTGAATTCCTGGATGAAGAAAACCCACGTGGACAGTGTGCCTGGGGTTCCCAAGGAGCATTCATTAGGTATGTGACACCATTTTATGTGGAATGGAAATAGAGTGCTCAGCACCACAAAATCCTTTCACAAGTCCCTCATTGTCTGCTCAATATGAATCTTACAGTTAATGACAAGCATGTAAAAATGAAATACAGAGGAATGGCAGTTAAAAGTGAAATAAATATGAATAAACTCCCCACCCGTCTTTAGAGTCAGCCAAGACAGACTGGCCACCCTGGTCTTCTGAAGGCCATCAAGATGATCAGGAAGCTGGAGCACACAGCGTAAGAGGAGAGGCCAAAAGAAAAGACCAACAAAGATAAAACCAAGGGGGAATCTTACTGTTCTCTTTCTGATGGAACACACAGAGAAGATGGAGCCAGGCTCTTCTCAGAGATGCACAGTTGTTAAATAAGAGATAAGTTGTAACAATGAAATTCCAATTAATTATTTGTAAATATTTCCTTGCCATAAGGGTGTTCAGACACCAGAACAGTACCCAAAATCATTGGAGAAGAAACCTCCATCCTTGGAGATCTTCAAAGTTTTGCTGAACGAGGAAGGCCATGAGCAATCTTATCTGTTCCAGGTTTGGGCAGAGGATTGACCCAGGGACCCCCAGATCCCACTTTTATCTTGTGTGATTCTACAAACTTTTGATTCCAAATATCCAGAATTTTGATTCCAACATCCACCACCATTACCAGCGCCATCAAAATCATCAACTTCACCTCAGTCTGCAAGGAGACATTGCCAGAGCTGTTCTTCTTTTCCTCGTCCTTAGCACTGAGAGGGTTGCGTGTCAAGCTGATCTGTGTTATTTTCTTCTTTCCATTGTATTCATGAGCTGACCCTTAGCTTGTATGAGATTATGCTCTCTTTGGGGCAAAGCTCTCAAAAACTCTTATCTGTGTTTCAGCAGTACCGACTGCATTGCTGTTCTGCCTGGGACTAACATAAACAACAAACAAATACAAAATTTCTTTGAAATAGGAATAGCAAGATGTAATTATTTTTGTTGCATTGAAGTAACCTAAGTTAGGGTTTGGTAAACATTCAGTTAACAAGCTAGGACTGAATTATTCTGCTATAAATAGTTCTTCCTCAAGTAATAGTCATGTTGCCAAATGCATGAACTCTGGTTGTTTTCAGAGCACTAGGAACCAGCCAGCATGGTTGATGGCGCATACTCTTTGGTCTTCGTGGTGCTGCAGACTACCCTTGTTAAAAACATACATAAAACATGACATAATTGCTTTTCTTTTCTTTCTCTCTCAACTGCTTCTGAAGATCATCTGAGTCTAGTTAGTCAGAGTTTTCTTTGTGTAAGCAGCTCTGTGTCCATGGTGTTCGTTAGTTTTCTTGATCTTGGATTGTTTGCGTATTTGGTTGTCTGGGTTTACTTTCAGCCTGTGGTTAATGTAGCTCATTCAAGATTCAATAGGCAATTATGCATAATTACATTCTTGCAAATAGGATGGATACCTTGGACTTCAGTGCTCCAAACTACAGTTCAGCATCACTACATGTTGAGTGTCTAGTGTGTATGTATTTGCTGTCAGATCATTTGTCTTCATTAATGAGGGTAATCACGCAAAAAACCATGATTGTTCATGGCTGTGAAATTTCTTGTTCATACTTCCTTGGACATCACACTGTACGTGATGCAAGTAAGTTACTGAGACAACTACCCAAAGGGCAGGTTTTTTTGACCTGTGAGAAATGCTAACATTATGAAACTGGTTTGACAAAATATTGCAAAATGGTATTTTAAGGAATGGAAAAAAAGAAAAAAAGGTTAAAAAAAAAGTTAAAGTGATTTAGGTGTTCTTCATTAAAATCAAGTGGGTTGATTCTGATTCTAATGTTTTATTTTTGTATTAAAGTTTATGATAAAATATAATTTTGGGAAAGAAAAGCTAACTATTCCATACCACTTTTTTGAAGATTTTTTTTCTCCCCTCACAATGAAATGTCATTGAAGTTGACCCTTTGAAAAAAAATGAAGTCTTAATGAGATGAGATTTACCTGGTGGAAATATGTTTGTCTGGAGTCTTGCAGTTGATGATGGTAGGTAATGTGAATCCTGAAGTCTTTTTTTAACTTCTTCATGAAAGTGGAACAGCCGTTGCCTAACAATTACTTTTTAGCTCGCTGCAAGGACAGAATCAACTCTCTTTCTCTGTCCCACATTGCAGTATAGCTCAACCTACAGTTTTTGGAGCAATGTCTAATTTGGAAGTGAAGGATGATTTAGCAATTCCACGATTTATACAATCAGTTTTGTCCCATTGAAGAAAATAAGGTGTGGATTTCCACAGGCCTTAGTAAGACAAGAATCAGTCCTGTGCTTTTCCATGCAGAACTGTTCGATGTATATGTTGGACATGCTGTAGAGCTTGCCACACGTTCAAGAGAAGCTGTCACTTGACTTTAGTAGTAGTCTCAGGCTGAAGTTACTAAGAGTATACAATGCTTCTGGGCCGGATGGCTGGAAAATGCATTTACTTTTCATCTGGGTTTCCGTTTTTCTGTTATACACTGTATTTCATCTTCAGTGCACCAGTAGGCTCCTGTACGTTTGCTGTGTCTGTCATTGAACCAGCTGCAACTTGGACTTTGCAGGAGCACCTTGTGGTCATTTGTGAAGGTTTCTATTCAGTTGTCTGTAGAAAGAGCTCTAAATTGTTGCAATGTCCATCAAGTAAGCTGGGCATACCAAAGCAGGGGAGAGGCACAGAGGGGAGAAGTGTCCACCCGTAAATAGGGAATTTTTCCTGTCATCTTCCCACCTAATTTCCTCTTCAACTAAAGCAAAGTCTGGTGAGTTTTTGATTGAAATGATGTAATGAATAATGGAGGGATTGTTTCTATTGAGATTATTACTGCTGGATATTTGAAGATATGGAAGGGAAGTGACTTTTTTTTTTTTTTTAATTGGTTGCATATAGGATATGCATGGCTGTGCTTAGCTCTAACCTGGATACATGGTACTGAATGGTATTGTGTCCTGCTGAGAACTGTCTTGTACATTGCAGTGTTCTGAGTTTTTTGGAGGAGGGGTAAATATGTCTCAGGAAAGATGCATGATAGCGTGTTGTTTTACTGTATCTTGCAGATTCAACCTCTAATGATGAAGCTTCCCACCTAAATTCTTTCTTTTTGGGAGCAGAAAGAAAGGAAGAAAATGAAGAGTCTGAGCTGTTGATACATTGGGATAATCTCTTTCCATTGTATTGAACATTTCTACCTTTCCTTAAGTTTTGTTTCACCAGTTCTGCTTATCATTTTCTTATTGTTGCTGATTCTCTCCCCTCTCCGCTGCCTCTCCTGTGGATCTTAATGTTGACATTTTTTCATTAATGAGTAACTATTTTACACAGAGCAATGTGGGGTTTTTCCTCATAAAATATTTTAAGAAAAAAAAAATCAAATAACTGTAAATGCTGCATGATTTAAGAGTCTTAAAACGTTAACTAAAAGTCAGGATTGTTGCGTAGAGATTTGTAATGTATGTGTATGTCTTAAATTTTTGTTTGTCTGTGGGATGTTTGCAATTGCCTCTTTTTTCCCATTTGTGAAAGAAATTCTTCTTGCTGCTAGGTGGTGAAATAAAACATTAGTAAAGGCAGATTTGATGCTAACTATGCCTTCGGTCTCTAAGCTATTTTAGAATGTTCCTGTTGGCCTATTTTGTAGCTATTTGCTTTACTGGAAGTGGTGTGAATAAGCATGCTGTGGTATGGTGCCTGAGACTATAAAAATGAGTCTTGCAGTAACAGATGTTGATTAATGATGTTATTTGTAATCATTGTTCTTGCTAGAGGGCAGTGTGTGTAAGAGAGGCCCTGCCCTGTGCTGAGTAAAGATCTGTTCTGTGCAGCTCTTGTGTCCAAGTCTTCATTTATAACACATGCTTCTCCTCTGTTGTCAGACAGCACATTCTGAGTAGCATGATCAAGAGGGTCACATAGTTATAAAGAAATAATAGTGGTTATATCATGTCTCTAAGCTTGCAGTCACAATGCTGTGCAACCAGTGAACACTTTTCTGATCTTAGTTGTTTGTTTGTTTTTTTTTTAATTATTTTCATTTTTCTGGTCTTGACCCAAAACCCTCCAGAATTTGGTGAAGTTTGGTCATTTATATGGGTTTTGGATCAGGTCTGTAAGTAGATCTCTTTCCCATCCTGTTCCATGTCAAGAATACAATTGGCATCTCTTCCTACCCTCCCTGGACAAATAAAATTCTAGATCAAAACGCCAAGTCCAACTTCAATATTATTTTCTAGATCAATAAGCTGACACCATGGAGCTGATGATGGGGCTGGTATTTCTGTTTACACTGATCATTCAGAACTACTTGGTGTGCATGAATAAAAGAAGAATACTATTATTTTCTTTGTCACTGATGTTTGAGCAAATAAACACATCCAATATGCTTAAATTTTCCATTTGTTCCCATCACTTGTGAAGTTTCTGTTAATACCTTAGGGTACATAGAAGCACAGGTTGCAATATTAAAACAGACTGTTGGGCTACAAAGAATGCTCTTGTGATTTTGTGGCTAGTACTCAAAGAAGAAAGAGCTACCTTGCTGCTTCTATGCAATAGCACAGTTTCTGCATGCGTTCGGGGTTGATTTCTTTTTGAGCTCTTGCTAGTTACAGTTTCACCCCACAGCATCCTCATGTCCTTCCATCCAAAACACAAGAACTGCTTCCCAGTGTGCTTCCCTCAATGTGACTTTAATCATAAGGAGTGTTAATGTTAAAATTTACACAAATATTACATTGATCTTGACCTAGAATTTTTCAGTAAGTGAACTGTGTATTTTTAGTCCCTAATGCATCTACACAGTGAGGAGATTATGGAAATGTCATTCTGTTGAGATCAGCAGAGAAAAACAGTTAAGGATTGAGATGTTATTAAGGCATTTTCTCTATATCCTATTAATAGAAATGTGTTGTGATACACAATCCTATTTCTGTTGGAGTATATCATGAAGTGCCCCTTGTCTTAAGTGGGGTGGATCAGTGAGCTGTAGGATTTTGTTAAACTTAATTGCAAGCCTGATGTTTTGATACAATAGTCTTCTTTATTCTTTACTCTTTCTCTCTTTCTATAATTTGTAGCCTACATTGAAGATCTCACAAGATGTGTTGAGCAAAGCAGAAGACTCATTATCGTGTTAACTCCAGACTATATTCTCAGGAGAGGATGGAGTATTTTTGAGATGGAAAACAGACTCCATAACATGCTAGTCAGTGGAGAAATCAAAGTTATTTTGATTGAGTGTACTGAATTAAAAGGGAAAGTCAATTATCATGAAGTGGAATCTTTAAAGCACACCATCAAACTTCTCTCAGTGGTCAAGTGGAAAGGACCAAAAAGCAGCAAACTGAATTCTAAGTTTTGGAAGCGCCTAGTCTTTGAAATGCCAGGGAAGAAAAAGGAGGTGGTGTCTCGGCGTCAGGTCCTGGATTCTGCGGAGCAGGGCCTTTTCGGAGACCTCCAGACTGTACCCTCTCTTGCCGTCACAGGCACTTCTGCCACGCTGGTAGAATCGCGGGCTGATCTAACTGATTGCCATCAAGCAGATTCTGTGCAAATGAGACATTATTGCAGAGGATACGAATATGATGTGTCAGCAGCAACATTGCCAATAGCTTCCATAAGCAACCATCATACATACTGTAACATACCTTTGACACTACTAAATGGACAGCTACCTCTTAACAATACCATGAAGGATTCCCAGGAGTTTCACAGGAACAACCCATTGCTACCTTTATCAGCAAGGGAGCTTAGCTTCACCAGTGATATTTGGTAGTGAAGATCAGGACACTTTTGAGATGCTTCATGACTGCCATGAAGACACATTTTTAAAGAACTTTGCCCAAACCCCATGGGGCATCAAATCATATTTGAAGCAGCGGCACACTTATTTGCTTTTCTACTTGAACTTTTTTGTTTACATTTACAAATTATTGACAAAGAGGGCATTCTTTTGTAAGTCAGCAATGTCCTTCCTGTCTTTTAATGTACAGCTTGATTGCTTCTTTAAAAAAGGGGGAGAGAAAAAGCACATCCCATAATTCTACAGTTAGGGATGGATAACAGTTTGCTGTATATGATCTCCAGCATTTGTATCTAAGTAATAGTATTTCAAATACACTGAAGTTGTTGGGTTTTTCGTATAAACTTCAGTACAGTTTGAAATTTCAGTATCATATCATGCTACAAAAATTATCTCCTGCACAGACCACAAGGAGTTAATCATTCTCCATAGGAAGGAGGAGGAAATCTTCCCAGTATCGTTGTCTCTCAGATGCATTTTAGAAGATGACTAGCTGAAACAGTGCAGATGAAGCTTTATCAATAAAGTGCATAGTAACACTTACTAAAGAATAAATCACCTGCTTGCATCAGCACCCCTTCATTTGTTTGTTGAGACATGTTGCATTCCCAGTGACTGGTTAGCAATGTGGTTTTGTTGAACAGCTTATTAGGGTATTGGAAGGTGTTCAGCGGGATTTAAAACAACTTTTCTGTGATTAATAGATTATTTCAGACTTATTTTTGCAGGTTTTTAATGACATTTTAAAAACTGATCTAAGTATAAATTTGTCTGTGGGTGAATTCATTGATTTGAAATTTCGTAAGATCTCCTGAGCTGTTTTAAGATTTGTAAAAAGGCAATGTCATTTTACATAGTATTTTTTTTCCAAAATCAATAGTTAAAATTTCAATTTAACCTTTTTTTCTGAAAACATCAGCAATAGAAAATTATTACTGCGGCAATATTCAGAGATGAAGTGCTGAATTATCCAGGTTTACTGGTAAACTGACTTCAAATGCAGTGATAATCACACGAGGCAGTTCTCTCTCTATCTACCTGACAATTTACGTCCTTTTAAAATATGGCTGAAGCTGGAATATTTCTACTCTGTGCAACCAGTGAAAAGTGATATTTTTAAGAAGCCGGTAAAGTCTTGCATTTCTTCCATTTCTTATGTACACAATCCCATCAGTCAACTGAGGACACTCATTTATCTTCCATGGAAAGCACCGAGTCTGAGTTTTGTTCAGAGAAGTGTGTTTCATAAGGATCTCCAGGCCCAGCTGATCACAGGTTCCAGTCAGACCATGAAGACAGCCGTACTCATGGACAAAGCTGTAAATAACAAAGGCAGAAGCCTTTGGCACAGCTTTGCTGAAAACACAGTAGGCATGAGAGTTTTGTCTCAGTAAGATCTGCTGGAGCAAGTCCCCAGAAATGTTTTTAAGGCAGGCAATCTTGCCTGTATTTCAGTATGTTTTTTGCATTGTCCTCTTTGATTGCATGGCTAAAAGTTAGCATTCTGCACTCAGCTGCCTGTGGTTCCATCAGCAAACAAGTTCAGTAAATCCTTAATGTTTAGCAGTGGTTCCTAAATTGTACCCTACAGTCAAAGTGAAAACAAACACTGACATAAGACTTAGAAGTATCCAGAATTGGCCCAAAGGCCATGAGAACGATCTCAAACATGCAATAATTCATAGAGGTCGATACTTTTCCATCGCTTCTTTCCCCAGTACTTTGTTCTGTGCCCTCTTACCTCAGTTTTATCTGTAAACTTCTCCTTAGGTTCTAAAAAATATGTTTCTCTTGTTGCTTTTTCCAGTATTGTCATTTTGCATTTGACACTAACGCCACAACGGTTCTCTAGGAAAGATACTAATTTATTACACAGTATAGGACTATAACTTGCTCTTTTGTGAAGTTAAGTTCAGAACATATAGATAGGTGTTTAATATACATATTTTTCTACTGAGAAAGAAAGTGATTTTACCTCCATTATAAATATATGTATTTCAACCTCCTCCCAGAAATCTATGAAATTTGCACTGTTTTATAAGTGTTATGGACTGTGTTTACACTGGCTGTGTCCTTTAATGCAAAATGTAATTTTGAAAAAGAAAAAAAAAAAGTAAAGAAAACCCTGCATGAAGAGAGCTGCGTATGTTTAAATGAAAAGCTGTACTTTTCATTATTTTCCTTTCCACTTTACTTTAGAATCCGGTTAATTCACATAGAATGTTCAGTGAGATTTCAAACCTACTAGTTCTGTATTAAGCATGCAAACTGCAAAAAAAAAAAAAAAAAGAAAAAAAGAAAAATCCACATGCAGATTGGTCTGCTTCTTTTACTTACAATGATTAGATATGGATCGCAAATTCATTTACTTGATGGCTTACTCTTAGAGCAGTAGCTATTCAAAAGCAAAATGCAGTCATGTTTGTATTGAAGTAACATGAAAAGAACAGTTTTTCTGTCATTTTGCAAAGCACATTGTGTGTCTGTGTATCGATATATTTTAGTTATAGATGACAAGTCACAATCTGCTTTAAGATTTCAGAGTGTGTATTGAGTACGATGACAATATATACATGAATCAGAACCGCCTGTACCCCTCTGCTTTCAGTGTGGGGAAGGGATTGAGCTCAGGAGGCCTCTGTTGTCTCAGCTTCATGTAGCACTGCTGTGACATGCCAGAGATCAAACATCACTATAGGTAGTGATGAAGGGCCTGGATACATCCTGCCAAGCAGTGAAATGCATGTGTGAGCGGGACCTGGGTGGCACAGAGGCCGGGGGCCTGACCCACTGTGAAGCCATGAGCATCGTGCTGTAGCTGCCCTGCAGCTGGATCAGGGCCAGGGATGCCAAAACATTTTGCTCGTTCATACAAACTTCATTAGCTGAAATAGAAGGGCATTCTGCGTTTCTCTGTCTCACCAAAGCGTCGTACTTATTCAGTTGGAGATACTGACGATGAAGCCAGGGCTCTCCCTTGGCAGTGCTTGTGGCTGCATCCTGCTCACATGGCTGTGCAGCCCCTGCCACCCGCAGCCTGTATGGCAGCCTGCGTAATGGCCTGTATAACAGCCTGCAGGCCTGTATGGCAGCCTGTACCACAGCTTGTATGACAGGCTGTGGGCCTCTATGACAGCCTATATGATGGCTTGTGTAACAGTATGTATAACAGCCTGCAGGCCTCTATGACAGCCTTTGTGATGGCTTATATGACAGCCTGTGTAACAGACTGTAGGCCTGTATGCAGCCTGTATGACAGCCTCTATGACAGCCTGTAGGTCTGCATGACAACCTATATGACAGCCTGTACAACAGCCTTACAAGCTCACAAGCAGTAAGGATCCTTCCTGCAGCCACGCACAGCTTCTGATCTGGGGCACGTTCATTTTAAGTGCCTTGGTTATAATGTTTCTTTGGATACTTCCTTTGTGTGTGATGTGTTTCAGAAGCAATTATGGTTTGAAGGTTGTATATAGAAATGAGCTAGAAATTGAAAACCTATTCAGTCTACAGATTTTACACTCCTAAAGAACATTCAGAAAGAAGGCAGGGTAATTTTGATGTTAGTAACAAAGCAGAGTGAAGATGGAAGGTTGTGGAGGGGTGTGTGGCAAAGGGACTGTGTGCCGAGCCAGTGTTCTAATAATCCTTTCTCTAGACACTGAATGAGAAAGCTGTATTAACATATTGCCATCTTCTGTCTGCAAAGCCTGCTGCAAAAACCCTTCAGTCTAACAGACATAGTTCCATCAAATGCAGTAGACCTAGAGTAAGGCTATAAAGCCAAGCAGTTCTTTTACTGTGTTCAGGGGAATAAAGAGAAACCAAAGGGCCAGAAAGAAGTCTAGAGACTAATAAGCATTTGCTTATTTACTCTGTCTCGAATCAAGTTTATTTTTGTCTCTGTTTAGTGCGGATGTGCTCCAGCACTGTCCAGCCTTGGGAAAGGAATTTTGTTCATTTCTTTGTTATAAACAAGATAAGGACTTGAGAATAAATAGCAGATACTTTTAGAACAAAACCCATGTGGTTTTTAAGGACCTCTACTCCACTCTCAGTAGCTTCTTTTGATTCAACAGACTTAATTCATGCAAATTCAAAAGGACATACTTAAATTCCCCTTAATTGGGTGAGAAATACTTTACTGTGTGGGGTTTAGAAGACTGGTTCGTAGACCAATGCCTGAAATAATGGTATTTAAGCACTTGTAGAATTACGCCCTTATGGAGATCCTTAGAGCAGCTTGTCTGATTTTGGTTCCTGCATAGATTTAAGTGCTGTGGCAGAGCGGCTGGCAAGTCTTGCCATCCTGGGTACAGGACAGGCAGTCCTTGGTGCTCACCGGCTTGGCAGTGACATTGCCCTGGAAGCTCAGTGGCAGAGTGGGGAGCAACGTCTCTTGTGTCCCTCTGGGGCATCTGGGGGCTTTCCCTGTGACCTTGATGAGCAGCACAATGCAAGAAGCATCTTCCTCCATGCAGCATTTTGTGCATCTTCTCCCACTTCAAGGTTTGTGCTGGGGCTGAGGAGTTATTGGAAGGTAAAGAGAGTGCAGAGCATGAAGAAGGGAGAGGAAGAAAAGAGTTGGCACAGAGTCCAAGTGTTTTGCAGGCAGAAATGCTGATTCAGCACAGCACAGTGACAACCCTTGCATGAGCACTTCATGTTTGTCCACTATTCAGTGGTCGCTGGGCAAAGTTCCCCTGAACAATACCATTTTTTTGCCAGCTCACTTGCTTCAGAACTCTTGTTTTGATCTTTTAAAATTAAACTGTCATTTCCCATCGGACAGAAAATTTTCTTGATGTATTCCACACGCACGCACAAAAAAACCCTTGTGTTTTATGTGTGTGGAAATTCCCCACAAAGTAGAAATCTGTGCTTCCTGCTGGTCCTGTGGGTTTGGAGCTCGCACGCGATGCCAACGGTGCTGTTCGGTCACCTCTGGTAAGCAGTACAAGGGGCACAGTTTGTGCTGTGCCGTGGCTCCTATCGCTGGGAAGTCTGTACTCCAAATATATAAAAGTACTATGCCCTGTGTCTTGAAAGTATTTAAGGTTTTTAAGCTTCGTAAGTAATAGTGACTCAAATTGTTCCTTTTTGACTCCAGTTAGCACACCATATGTTAAAAATATGGGAATTTGAAATATGCTGTATATTACAGGAGAAAATAAAAATTTGAAAATGGATAGCGATGGCATGTCACGTCTGGGGAAACACAGAGAACAGTGTTGATTTGCACTTTCTTGTTGCTGAAATGTACTTTGCTTCCCTAAAGAAATGACATGATGTGTTTGGGGTGGTGAGTGGGGGACGGCTTTGCATTGCTCACGCTGCTTACGGCAAAAAGACATTTCATCATTTCAGTGCTGCTGGAGAAACCCAGAGGCTAATAAGGCTGCTCCAGAGAGGCATACAAGGTCTAAAAGAAAGAACTATGAAGTAAAAGTTACTGAGCTTTGCCAGGATTTTTGTCATTTAAATCTAAAACAGCAGCACTGCCAATAGAAGCAGAACATGACCTGTCAGCATTTTTGCTTCATTACAATATCATTGTACAGCTATAGGCCAAGCAGAAAAACAAATAAATAATAAACATACAGTTTGTCAAGCTGAGCCAGATTCTCATGGTAGGTATTCTATAAACACTCTCTGTAATTCATTTTGATAGAGTGTAATTGGCTTTGCAAGATTTTAAGAACTTTCTCTTCAGGACAAACACAAAGAGAAAACAACGTATTTTGTATTAGATGAGTTTCACTATTTCTTTCAATTCTGTAAAATAATTCCTTTTTACAAAGCAGTGAGTGATAAATATTTTCCTGGCTGCAAGTGGCTTGCCAAAGTGTGAGCAGCGACAGCTACTGCTGAATCCATCAGAGCTAAAGGGCCAACAGGATTGCCCTGGAGTTCAGTGGGGTAGCCACAGTGCTCACGCGTGACAGGATGGGCTCAGGTGTTGGCTATTGGCTGTTCATGTGCTGGCTGATGACTAGAGGATAACACAGCAGTAAAGACTGTGCTATATAGAGGGATTTACAAAGTCTCTTGTGACTTCTTTTAGTGGAGCAATGTAAGCAAGGCAAGGCGGAAATAAGAGTTGTCAGAGGGAGAACCATGCTTCTCATTTCTATTTAAATTCAAATTATTTGAGATTCTGATCATGGCTCTGGGATTTATGTGGAGGAGAGCACTAATGACTCTCATGCTGGTAGTGTCAGGGGCTTTGTCTTTACTACCAAGACATTTTCCTGAGAAATCCAGACCCCGACATAGCCTAGACTTAATGTAAATTTGCCTCTTATGAGAGAACTCAAGAAGAGGAGCTCTAATGAGATGTGAAGAAGCTTTTAAAGTACAATGTACTCTGATCAGTATGTGTATATGGCTTAAAGGTAACTTCCACCAGCACATAGGAGGGTACATTGAATACCTACACCCCAGATAACATTAGAGTCTAAATTCCTTGTAGACTGTGCAGAGAAAATTAGCATCTACTCCGCAAATAAAACCCTTAACAGCTCCTTGATTAAAAGATATCAAAGGCTTTATGATCATGAATCAATCTAACACCTAACTGGGCTAGGGAAATCTTTTCATCCTCTCTTTAGGAAATGAAAAACAAGGTCAGGATCCATTTTGCCCAAGATCCTACCAAAAGCCATAGGCAGAGGTGGGGTCATGCCCCATCACCCAGTCCCAAGCTCTACTCGGTGGATAACATTCCCTGGACAAGATGGGTGATTACACTGTGAATTGCCCCAGCCTGGCTCTGTGGCCACATCTTCTCTCAACCAAAAGAAAAAAAAAGATTATTCCAGTCTGCGTGAGCAGCCTCCGAATGTCCTGTACATGGGTTGCACGTTTTGTAGAACACAGAAGGGCTCTCCCGGAGCTGACTGGGACACTTCCTTTGGGATCAGCAGCTCACTGCAGAGAGATGACAAGACAGAAGCTAATCACTGGCAACAAAGTGGTTTTGGAAGGACACAGGCTGACAAGAAGATGAGATGACAGGAAATCTCTGTTGCAGCAAATTATTGGCAAAAGGAGATGGTGGGGAAAAAATGGAACTGACAGATAATTTATACCTAACAACCAGCCTGAACCCAGCTCAGAGCTCTGGCTCCTCACTGCCAATCTCAGGGAAAATCTGAACAAAGTTCAAACTTTATTGCTGACACCCATCAGCATAATGAACAGAGTCAGCATCTGTGATACAGTAATGCCAGCCTGAGGGGAAGGCTTCAGTCCAGGGCCGGAAGTTTTCAGTCACCCTTCTGAACAATTTCTCCTTACAAAATGCTTACACCAGTGCAGGTATGGGTATATCTGGGCCCACAGCTCAAAGCAGCACTTCACTGTTGAACAATAGGTGTGCTTGGAAGATCAGTCACTGGTGGGAATGCGGAGGACAAAAACTTTAGTGGTAACTGCAGCGTGCTCTGAGGCACACAAATGTCTCAAGGGTTCTGTGAGTTCTGCATCCAGGCCTGGAGCCCCCAGCACAAGAAGGACTGGAGCTCTTGGAACAGGTCCAGAGGAGGGCCACTAAGATGATCAGAGGGCTGCAGCACCTCTCCTGTGAGGAAAGGTTGAGGGAACTGAGCTTGTTTAGCTTGGAGAAGAGAAGGCTCCAGGGAGACCTCATTGTGGCATTCCAATATTTGAAAGGAGTGCATAAACAGGAGGGAGAATGACTGTTAACAAGGGTGGATAGTGATGGAATAAGGGGGAATGGTTTTAAATTGAGACAGGGGAGGTTTAGGTTGGATATTAGGAGGAAGTTCTTCACTCAGAGGGTGGTGACGCACTGGAACAGGTCGCCCAAGGAGGCTGCGGATGCCCCATCCCTGGAGGCATTCAA
>JAOWBP010004006.1:17075322-17085383 GCA_028571105.1 Tragopan temminckii
GTTGTGGATGCCCCATCCCTGGAGGCATTCAAGGCCAGGCTGGACGTGGCTCTGGGCAGCCTGGTCTGCTGGTTGGCAGCCCTGCACATAGCAGGGGGTTGAAACGAGATGATCATTGTGGGTCCTTTTCAACCCAGTGCACTTTGTGATTCTGTGATTCTATGAAATGGCTTCCAAAATGCAAGTACCCAACTCCTGAGCTCCACAGGGTCCAAAGACAGCCAGACCCTACCCACACTGCTCTGCTCCCAGCTAACAGGCTGTGAGGAGCAACCAGAGACTGGAAGTGGCTAATCATGAGAACAATTATTACTAACAATTATTTCAGAAATCTCTTTCAAATCCCTTTGCTATGCCAGCAGCTGTATGTTCCAAACTCATCATCCTCCTTCTCATTAAGGTGCCAAAGTCCTTAAGGAGGTATTGAAACAGCATTGCTGTAGCAGGGGGCCTATGTGCAGCACAGGGCTGGGCGCAGACATCAGGTGAGGTGAGAGACTCCTTCCATGGGAGATGGAGAAGGCATGTGTCTGCAGAGCAGCAGAGGAACTCTCTGCGACCACAAGTGCCAGGACTGTGCAGTGTTGCCTCCAGGCAGCAGAATGGTGGCAGCCCATGACAAGGACTTCTCTTGCAAAATACAGCAGTGCAACCTTTGAGCTGCTAATCATTTTTCCATTTTGGCAGCCAAGCAAATGTTGCAAGAGAGTAATTCTCATCCATTGTACCCTGAGGGTTAATAATCTTGTATGAGAAGAGTTCCAGATTCAGAGCTGGCAGCCTCTACTTCTTCAGTGTGCAGAGAGCTCTGCTGAGTCTCAGAGATAGTGGGAGTTGCCTTCTCTTTCTTTCTTTTTGGTTTTTTGGAGGGTGGAGGTGAGGTCACAGGAATTGTCAGAGGAACATATGGAGCAATTACAGTAAAAGCACAGAAGACTTTTGGAGAAACTTCCTGATTTTAGAAGCCTGCTTCTTGTTATTTTACAGTAAGACTGTAAAGCACAATCTGTCCCCAGGAGAGCTCAGGGAAGGAGCTGTGGTTTTGGTGAGCTGTAGCAGAAGCTGAGGTATGCATGGGTTGGAGGGGATGAAGCCACGTGGCCCCATGGAATGCCCGTGCTCACTTCAGGCTCTTGGTGAGGCAGTGCTGGGCCTGGGGCAACTTCCAGTGCATGGGTCTGGGCCTCTCCTTTGACTGCCTTTTCCCTTTGCTCATCAAGAGGTGAGTGCAAGCCCTAAGACTGAATTTTTGTCCCGGTTCAGCAGGGAAGGGGTCTGCTCACAATTGGTGGCATGGGGACATTGCCTGGGGCTGGCATCTTGGGCACCTCCCCTAAAGGAGATGCAGTGGCACTTAAACACCCCTCCATGAGGCCATGCTGGCCCAAAACCTCACCAAGCTGTACGATTTCATAGAATCATGGCACAGCTTGGGTTGGAAGATCACCCAGTTTCAACCCCCCATCAAAGACAAGGTTGCCAACCACTAAACCAGGCACCAGCTCAGGCCACCCACATCCCACCCAGCTCAGCCTGGGGCACCTCTAGGGATGGGTGCCCACAGCTCTGGCAGCAGTACCACAGTCTTACCGCCCTCTCAGGGAAATATTTCCCCGATAGCTAACCTAAATTTCCCATCTCTTAGTTTAAAGCTGTTCTCCCTTGTCCTATCACTTTCTACCTGTGTAAAAAGTCGCTTTCCCTCCTGCTTATAAGCTCCTTTTAAGTATTGGAAGGCCACAACAGGGTCTCTCCTGTTTCTGTTTCTTAACCCTGAACCATCAGACACCAGAGCACTGGCACTAATGGCAAAGCTACGATATCAAAATTAGTCTAAAGCATCCTTAAGTAACCTCCTTGACTATTTTAATTTGTAGCAAGTTACGAGCTTCTTAAATAGCACTCACAAATGGTAATGTGGAAGGTATTTTTCCACAAAGCAATTGAGGCAAGCCAAGCTCAGTTAAACAGCCACACACCACAGCAGAGCTCACTGTAACAATTGCAAATTACATTTTATAGTATTTATCTAATTCAGGGACATAATCCCAGGTAAGGCTCTAGTGAAGCCCCCAGTCAGGTGAAGGCAGTAACGATACTGAGGTCAGGTGTGAGCCCACACCCTGGGTGCTTTGCATACAGAACAGCAGAGATCTGGCGCGCTGGCAGTGGGCTTTGTGGGAACACAGCAAAACCTTTTTAATTTTGCTCTTTTCCCCACAGGCTGGAGGAAGTGACTAACTCCTGAGCAGGCAGACAAGGCCCTGGTGAGAGATCACAGGTATGTGTTGGAAGGTAAAAGTATCCTGGTGCTGTGTTTGGTCTTGGTGCTGTTAATCAGGCATAAGTCACAGCACTACGCCTAAGATCGACTTTCTCAGGGAAATCAGAGGCTGCTAATTGAGAGGGAGGTACTGGTGGGGATTTTTTACACTAAGACGATAAAATAAAGGTCTCCTGCTGAGATATCCATTTCGGGAGATGAATGATAATTTGCCAGAACAGGACAGCTGAAATTAATGATGATATTCTGCTGTAATTCCTACTACTCCACAGCCAGAGTCAAGGCAGTGCAGGCACTGCGGATCTGTACCCAATTCCTCTGAATAAAGATTTTCCTACTCATCTGAGCTGCTTAAAAGATGGCAGTTTCACCAAGGGTTTGGCTTCTGGTGATCCAACAGCTTCTACTGAGGACAAAAAAATACCTGCATTCCACAGGTTTTGCACCCGTGCTAGTTCTTACCAGGTGTAGTTTTAGTTTGCTATCCAAAGAAGAAAACCAAGTATTCCACCTGGATTTCACATCAAGAAGGTATCCAGTACTTTTAAAGCCAACCAAAAGGATCCCAACTGAGCTGCACCGAAGATCACAGAAGTGACAGTGTAATGACCAGCACCTCTCTGAACCCAGCTGCAGGCAGGTTCCAGCCTAAGTGAAATTCAGCTGCCTCTCTGCTAAGCCATGTCTCAGCACCTGGCCCCAACCCACCCCTGGCACCTCCAGCTTCACAGCTGCTAAGTTAGAAGGGATGAGAGAAAATGCTCTCAAAAGGTTAAAAAGAAAAATGCAACAGACATGCTGGCCAAGTCAGGATCAGCCTTGGAAGCTCTCTCATTCTCAGTCTGAGCTTGGACATGTGGAAAAAATAATAGTCATGAAAAGACTTGCAGGCCCTCCCAATCTAGATGCAGAATAAACAATGCAAAGGGACGCAGCAAAGAGGAAAAAAAAGAAAAAAAAAAAAGATAAGTGATGATTATCCTTCCTGCAGTTGTAATGTGGAAACTGGGACAGGGTAACAGACAATTTAATGCCAGCATATGCACTGAAAAAGTGTAGGAGGCCTCGGGGGGGATTAAATATGGCTGAAGAAACAGCTAGCATCAGTATGGGAGAGCCATCAAATGAGCCAAAAGGAGAAAAGCAAGTGGGAATACAAACATGTGACTCTGCTGCATTGTTCACAGAAGCATGACCAACCCCAGCCCACAAAATGCAGCAAATGGCGTAAGGCATGTCTGGGCAAGGAGAACGATTGATCTCTGCAGGGTAGCACAAGTGATGGGTGTGCATGGTCTGGGCTGCAGGCAGGTGTGCTGAGAGGGCTTCAGTAGGAGCTGCACAGCCTTGGGGAGCTTTGGATTGAAGGCAAGCTCACTGTCTGAAATATCCTCTGCATTTGCGGGGAGCAAATGCTGAGGGCACTCCTCTTTTGGGGAGGATGTTAGGCTGGGAGGTCTCATGGTTAGGGCTGTGGTTAAACCTCATGAAACACCGTACCCAGCGCTGTGCTGGGACGGGGCCCATCGTGGGAAGCCACTGACAGAGGCAGGTTGGGCGGTCAGTGGGGGCTTTCAGTCACGGTGAAGATTCAGTGGTCACTGACTGCTAATCCACAACCACTCACAGAGCCACACCGTGATCACAGCTTGCTGCTCAGCCTGTGCAGGAGTTACAGCTGTGTCTTAGTATGAGGTAACGATGTAGGGTAACTGCATAAAAAGTGTCTATGAAAGCTGCAGCAGAAGATGTGCAGTGATTTTATTTATATGCTTATCATGCAAACCTATACACTTCCTATGCAATTGCATATACTTTTGCAAGATCTGTCCTACAGGAAACCAAGGGGGCTGGTGATGGGTATTCCCATAGGATCTTACAATGTGGTTTTCCATCTTTCAAGATATTTCTAATTTATCTATTTAAAAACCAAAAGAAAGAAAAACAATTATTTAGAGGCTTGATTGTGGGCTTTCATATTCAAATACCAGATGACTGTACCAGTGTCTCCCTTCTGTTAGAACAGGCTCGTCCATAGGAAAAAGGACAGGTAAGGCTGGCTCTGGGGTGGGACTCGGTGTTGCTGCTCTCTGGGATGTGATGCTGGCCACATCAGTTGTGTCTGCACAACCACAGTGGGTGTGGAAATGAGGAAAATAGCTGCTTTTCCTATATTCTCACGGGGTAAGGTATATGTACTCATGGGCCATCTGTGACTTTGTAACCTGGAACTAGGGCTTTTGGAAAGCAAAAATTAAAGGTGAAACTGTTATTTTCCAAACTTGTAAGCATCTGCCAGCGGAAATGAGGCTGTTGGAACAAAGTGCCTCACATGGGTCTGGAGAGTTCTGGGCTGCGCTGGAGGCTGCTGCCCATGGCCCCATCAGAGATCAGGTCCCAGAGAGGCAAACTCGGTTCTCACTCCTCAGAGCAGGGTTGGCACGCAAACTGCTCAGAGAAGGTATGAGGGCTCAAGGACTTAAAGATGCTTAATTGGTTTATGGAACTAAAATCCATAAAGAACTTAAGCCGCTGTGAAAACGGAAGCTGGCTGAAATCCCCAGCTCTCCCTGCTGGAAGCTTGGGAGGAGCCTGGGCAGATGCTGGGAGCCACTGTCCTTGGGGGGCTCTGAGCCCTAGGAACCAGAGAGAGACTCAGAAATGGGAACCAACTGGTCTGCCTGCATATGCAGCCTTTGTTTCTGCTTCGGTTCTTTGCCTGGTTTCTGCTTCAACTCCTGGTTCTCGTTGTGTCCTTTGTAATTGAAGTGCCCACCATTTTCTCCTCGGAAGAAAATATCAAGTCACTGCTCTTTTAATAAGGTAAGAGCTTCCGCTCAGGATGGGCAGAGTAAGCTCTTTTGTCCTTGGTTGTTAATGTTTGTACCACTTCCTTGCACTGAGTCCAAGCCTGCAACACCTTTCTCACAATGCACAGAGTGGATCTGGAGCAAGAACCCATCTCACCAAAGCCAAGTGGGAACATCTGACTTTTCTGCTCACGCAGCCACAACTCCCAGCACAGTGTGGCACCAAGGCATTCACTTCCTTTGTGCCCTCTGGGAACCAAGCAACGATTATTGAGTGTTTGCTTCCAGGTCATCAGCTGAAAACGGTGAACACAGCCAGCCTCAAACTGTTGTCACAATTGCGTTCCTTCCCACGGTGCATCCAGGACTTGATATTGGTAAATGACTGGCAGATGAACAGAGACTCAGTGTGCTTCCCAAGCCACTGAACAACCTATCACTTTTAATTTTTAAAATGTTTTCAGGCTCAGCTGACAGCTGCAGCGCACAGCAGCAAGGTGCCTGCAGCCGCCCACTGCCGCCCCATGTGCCGTGGGGGGCAGTGAAGCATCGGCGCTGCCTGCTCCAGGCTGAGCACTGTGCTGCAGGCAGAACTGAAACTTGGCTGGGGGCTGTGCACTGGTTGTTAATGCACAAAGATAGCAAACGTGTAGATAGGGCTGGCAGCAAAATGCACGGACTTATTCATGAGTTAGTGTTGGAAGAGGACACTGTTGCTCAAGGCTCATATGAGCTTCCCTATCCAGCAGTCTCACTCACACACAAATACAAAATTAGGCAACGTCCCAGAGATGGGACTGCATTTCCCTTGAGGAAAATAAGAGGATTTAAAGGGCTCCGGCACTGCAGTGGGGCATCCAAGCATGTTTGCAGTATTCAAAGTTGCCAAAGTACCAAGATGAAAAGCAGCTTGAAACTGAATGGAATTTGGAGTGGAAATAGAGAGACTTTCCTGGAGGTGTCTGATGGGTCACAAAGGGCAGGTTCTATTCCGAAGGACTGGAGGAGGCCTCCTAAAGTACAGTTTCTCTTCTACTCTTTTTTTCTTCTTTCCTCTAAGAAAGGAGAAGCAGGGGGCTCCAGATGTGTGGCTGTACTTGAGCAATGAGGTAAGGTTTTTTTTGTAGCTGAAGATGTGCCTCACAAAATTACACAATTTTATGCATAAGTTAGGCTTGCAACATGACAGAAAAAAAACTGTTCAATTGTTCAATTTGCTGAGAATGCACTCAGGCTGACATGTGGCACTGAGAAGTTTAAAAAGACAGGACAAAATTAAGGGTTTGGCTTTTTTGTAAGTACATGAATGTCATCTCTACATCAAGTTGGTGGATTTTTCTTCCCTCTGGGATGGAAGGGGACAAACCGAAATCAAACATCCCACCCTGAAGCCCAAGGCACCGTGTCCATTTTTTCTATTTTTATTGATTTTTGTAATCTGACAGTTCCCTCAAACGAAGGGTGATTCAGAGACAAGTTCCCTCTTAGCTAACCACCAAACTTCAGTGGCTTGGATAAAAGGGAACCCCAGACTGACTCATCTGAGGTCAGCATTTGTTTGGCAAAATCAGAGTTGTGCCTACGAGATTTTCTAAATGTCGAAAAACCCTCTGTGTGTCAGAGAAGTTGCCACATCTCGTCTTCTCCTTCCACAAAAGGAGTTGGGTGTACGCCACATTATATTTTTACTGATTAAATTTAATGTGGTAGTCATTAAACTGTGTGATGTCAGTTTGCTTTGTATTTTGTTTCTTCTTTTTTTTTCCTGCTCAGAAATCTGCCTGCAAAGCGGCAGCAGCTATTTTTTCCCATAATTGCATCTGTTTCAGAGAGCAGACAGATGTTGGACTGAAATTCATTATGGTATTCATAAAACCCGTTGGGATCTGATGACCCAGTAACATATAGCTACCGTTCCTTGCAAAGCAGTTACAGCGGTTGCCACTTGACTGAAGAGAGAACTTTGCAGATGAAAGGAGGGAATAACCCCTAGCTCAGCAGACGGCAGCAGTATAAAATGTATGAGTTCGGTTTATTTCCATAAATCATCTTGTTCTTAATTTTGCAAATTTGCAAGCCAGGCTGCATGCACTGGTGTTGCCATAGCGTGCAGATCTGTGTTAGTGTTCAGACATATAATCGAGGTGGAATACCCAGTGGAGAAGGAAAGAAAACAGGAGCAGAAAAAATTCTAATGGAGAGGCAGCACAGTAGAAATAGCTCTTACACAAGGACATTGGCGTGATTTGTGTGTTATGACACCAAGTCAGGGATTCAATTGGCTCTGAAACTGAAAATTCAAAAGCCAAAAATGCAGAATGTCACCATTCCCAAAGCTCCAGCTCTCCTAGCTGGAGGGGTTGGTCCTGCCAGAGTGACAGGGACGTGAGCTCCCCTGTAAAAACCAGCACTGCCCGCAGCAGCACCGCTGCCCGGGAGCTGCGGAGGTTGGACAGTGCTGTGGGGTGCGCTGCCAGCGGGGCTACCAAAGCTGGAGGAGGGGCTCCTGGTGTGTGGGATGTGCTGCCAGCAGGCCTCTGCTTGCCACTAGAAAGGATGTGGATTTCTGCAGGAGTCCCAGTGAGTGGCGTGTGGGTTCCGTGGGAGTGTGGTGGGCGTCCTGGCGGCAGGCCAGCAGCGAGAGGCACTCTTTCCACCTCGCCCCATCTATTCAGGAATCACCGGGGAAGGAAGCTGCTTGGTCTCCTTTTGGATATCCTGTGTGGCTAAACGAGTGTGGCTGCCAGGAACTGACAACGCTGTTTAATTTTTAAAGGGCTGCAAACTACTGTGTGTGCTGCCGCGTGGGAAGTGGCCACTCGGTTTGTCTGGGTTTCTGCATTGCTGGCTCCCCAGCAGCAGTGGCCCTATCCCTCAGTCCTAGCGCAGCAACTTGCAAAGCACGGGGCTGAGGGCAGAGCCAGGTTTGCATGCTGCTCGCTGGCCACATTTGGAAAGAAGAGGAATTTTCTTTAGTTCAAATAGGAGAAAGCATGAGAAGTACTCAGAGCCTGATCCAAAAATCCATTGCAAACAAAGACATCTTGCTGTGGTTTCAAAGCAGGGCTGGGTCCTGGAAAGCGCAAAGCTACAAAGTGGGCTGGGCAGGAGGCACGCTTATTTCAACACCCTTTAAAGAGGGAGGTAAGCAAGCGGGTGCCCCCAGCATGAAGCTCAGACCATCTCAGGGATGTGCTGCAGCTTGGCTGAGCCATGAAGGTGTTTTCCAAGGCACGACGCAATGAGGCTCCACACACAGTGCAGAGACAGTGCTCAGATAGCACACAGCCAGTCCCAGGCTGTGCACAACCCTGTACTGGTTTTGATGTGTAGTCTTGCTCCTGAACTCCTTTCACAGCCAGCCATGGCAAGAAATCACACAATAAATGAAATGGAAGGGATTGACTTCTGAACTAGTGGCTGGTCTACTGAATCAGGATTGCTGTCAGAAGAGATGTTGTACTCCAGCTCACAGAGGCTGTTAGTACCAAAAAATCCCTTCCAGGATGGTGCTGTAAATAGCCATGAATGCAGGGGGCAGGCAGGAGCCCTGCAGGTGGGGGATGTGGAGCTCCTGTGGTCAGCACTGGGCAGCTTGGGGGCTACCAAGGGAAGGCAAAGCAAACTATGAGAGTGTGAGAGGGGAAAGCACTGGCCTTCCTTCTTAAGCAATGCATAGAGCTCCTGGGAAAGAAGGAAGTGCAGTCCAGAGGTTCTATGTGCTTTGGAATCACTTTGCCACCTCTCAGCTAAGGGCTGTGCTCTGAAGATATGTCTAAAATCTCCAGGTTATACAGAAGAAGTTGCAGGGAATTTTGTGAAGGATCCGTGCTCTGAAAGGAAGGTGCTGATCCCTGAGCCCTAGAGCCTGCAGCACCTCTGGCACGGGCAGGATGTGATTTCTCTCCAGGAAGTCAGAGAGCTTCCAGCAAAGCAAAGGGAAGTGCTTGGTGCTGGGCCCTGCAGGGGTCCCGTTCTGCCTGGGCCATAGGGAGTGCAGGCACGGGGCTTGGAGCAGGGTTTGTCCCCGGCTGAGTGCTGGGGTTCCCAGCCTCCCGGTGCAGAGCTGTGGGTTGGAGCCAGGGAGCACCCCCAGTGTCCAGCTCTGCTGAATGACGGTTGCTCTGAATTTTACAGTTCAGAGGATTGAGAAACGCTGAAAGGAGTCAGTTTGCCCAATGCAGGCTGAAACTAACGTTTAAGAAGCTGTTTACTTCCTGCAGACAGGAAATCCTGCTCCGTTAGGGGTTATCTATTTTTTCCTTTTCCTGCCAACCTCACACCTGTAGCGAGGGCACAAACAACACCAGAGGAAGCAGGCAGCATGCTGGCTGAGCTGCTGCAGTCCGCAGCGGGCTGGGGAGCCTCTGCAGCCCTGGGCACAGAGTTTCCTTGGGGGAAGTGAAGGAAGCTCATTCTCCGTGTGCCGCGCTTCCCTTTCCACGCCACACACCCGCTGCACGCAGGGCTGTGTCTGCGCAGCAGTGCTCCGCTGCCAGCTGCACGCAGTGACCCTTAGCTTGAGTTTTACTTCGCAACCGCTGCTTTTTCCCTCTTCTACCCCGCTATTGCTCCGATTTCTTTATTATTCATTTAGCATTTTTAAGTTTTGCTTGTTGCCCTTCTTTATGCTGCCTTGCCGTCCCGGGTGCTGAGCCACGGGGCTCTTGGACATTGGCAGCGGCCTCTCAGCCCCCCGGGCTGGGGGAGAGCAGAGCCAGCAGCGCAGCTGGCATCCAGGCGTGGCTATTCCTCATCGACACGTATCTAATTTTAATGAAAAGTCAGAACCGCTGCCGGCGCGTTGTGGCTGCAGCGCCCGGCGGCGCGGTGGGACGGCCGTCTCCCGCACGGCGCACAGCGGGAGGCCGGGCGGAAAGCCCCGCCCGATGATGATTCTTGTGGCTCCCTTCTAACTCAGTATATCTATAATGATTCAGCTCTTGGAGGAGAAGCAAGGAAAAACC
>JAOWBP010004006.1:17141372-17167690 GCA_028571105.1 Tragopan temminckii
AGCCCAGCTCCCTCAGCCTGTCTTCATAGGGGAGGTGCTCCAGTCCCCTGATCATCTTTGTGGCCCTCCTCTGGACCATTTCCAACAGCTCCCTGTCCTTCCCGTACTGGGGGCTCCAGATCTGGATGCAGTACTCCAAATGGGACTTCACAAGAGCAGAGTAGAGGGGGACAACACCTGCCTGTCCCTGCTGGCCACCCCTCTTCTAATGGAAGGGAGAACTGGCCTTCTTGGATATGGAGAAGGCTCAGACACTTAGTAAATTCTTTGCCATGGTTTTCACTGCCAGCCAGATTTCCCATGCCTCTTGTGTCAATGAACTTCTAAGTGGGACTTAGGAGAGCAAAATCCCTCCAAGTGAAAGAGCACAGAAAGTCCAAGACTACCTCATGAAGCTGAATGTGTAGAAGTCTATGGGGTCAGACCATATGCATCTAAAGCTTCAGAAGGAACTGGCTGATGTAGTTACCAAGACAATCTCCGTCGTATTTGAAAAGTCATGGCTGTCAGGCAAAGTCCCTAGTGACTGGAAAAAGGAAAACTTCAATTCCAGGTTCAAGAAAGGGAGAAAGGAAAACTCAGGGAACTACAGGCCGGTGAGCATCAGCTTCTCTGCCTGGGAAGATCATGTAGTAGATTCTCCTGGAAGAGATGTAAGGCACATGGGAGATGAGAAGGTGATCCTTTATAGCTATCATGGCTTCACATGGGCAGATCATACCTGACCAATCTGAGAGCCTTCTGTGACAGAGTAGTATTATCAGTGCACAGTGGAAGGGCAACTGATATCATCTACCTGGACTTGTACAAGGCCTTTGGCTTGGTGCGTCACTACATCCTTTAAATTTGAGAGATATGGTTTTGAAGGCTGGACAATTAGGTGAATAAAGAATTAGTTGGATCATCATAGCCAGATGTTCTTGTCAACAGCTCCACATCCAGATGGAGGCTGGTCATAAGTGGTGTTCTCCCAGGCATACATCTTGTGACCAGAGCTCTTTAACATCTTTATCAACAACGTAGGCAGTGGGATCAAGTATACCATCAGCAAGGGAAGGATGTCATTCATAGAAACTTGGACAGGTTCAAAAAGCAGGCATATGAGTATCTAATGAGATTCAACAAGTCCATGTGCAAGGTAACGCACTTGCGTTCAGGCAATCCCAGACAGCATGTGTACAGACTAAGAGACTATTAAGAGAAGCCTTACAGAGATGGACTTAGGGGTCCTGGTGGACAAAAAGCTGGGCATAATCCAACAGTATGTGCTTGCAGCCCAGAAGGCCAATTGTATTCTGGGTTCATCAGAAAAGTAGCGACCTGTAGGGAAAGAGGCCTCACTCTGTCCTCATGAAGCCCCACCTGGAGTACTGTGACAAAACCTGACATCTTTTTCCAATGTGGCTGAGATAAATTGTCTTGCTTTCCATTATTTTTTCCTTTTTTTCTTTCCCCAGGTGAAACTACTTGAGCAGTTTTATGTCTCCAATTTCACCTTCCACTCTTCTTAGCAGTGTGCTACGCAAGTCATCAATGCACATAATTCAGAATTATATCTTTGCTTGTTTTCCCGTGTTGAACTTTAGAAGCACTGCAATGCGTAACTACAAACTGATATAATTTCATGCCTTGTTTCCAATAAATTAGAAAATAAAATCTTCAACTTAGATATTCTCTGTTTAGTATTAAAGAACTAACTGCTTGGCTCTGCTACAAAAACATGAAGAATCCAATTGCATTCATAAGTGAAGGGAAGACAGAGCTTTTTCTCCCAGTCAGTCCCATAAAGTCGAGTCATATTGGATGCAGTGTCATCCTTCTGGAGAGAGATGAGAGAGAGACTCTACACAGTGGAAGATTATTGTAATTTTGCTGCTGTTTTCTTCTTCTTCTGAAGCGTTTTCTTACAGAATACAGTGGCAGTTTCAGAGGTGACTCTCCCATGCCTTCTCACATTTTCCCTGTTCATTTTGCAAGCAGAGGACTGGAGTATTTTTGGAATGGAAATAGGTGTTTGTATTGCTCTCTTGCTATCATGAGTCATTTACTCTAGTACACATTTGCTTCCTGTTTTACCCTAAGGGAGAGAAAAGATCTTCGATCTACTTGGCTGAGAAAGTTTAAACGAAAAAAAGTCATACTTACCTTACCTCATTTGTTCTTATATTCTGCTGTCAGCCTGTTGAAGAGAGGATGAGCAGAAACATTTAGTTTTCTCACTTGTTTAATGGAAAGAGACATGAAAATGTCACTTGCCTAATTATTCATGATCAAAAGCAAATTCTGTGACCTTGCTAGGCTTAAGCAGTCTGACCTGCTCTATAGATGGTTGGTGCATTTGCTTCTTTCTGGAGTTTTAATATACCTTTTTGAAAGAACCTTTAGTAATGTTCTATTAACTTTTATTCTCTTCCCTGTCTTTTAATATCTGTAGTGCCTAAATTGAAACAAAAAACAAATTGTATCTCACATTATCCACAGTAGAAATAAATGTTACTGGTATTGGCTCTTTGAAATGCCCTTTTATCTCAAGGATTGAGATATTTTTTCTATTCCAGTAAGTTTTTGCTTTAGAAAAAGGATTCCCCAAGCAACATTTGGCTGTTGGCAAAGATACTACTTTGTTATTTTTATCTGTGCCCAGAGAGGCTTGCTGTATCTGTCTAAAATAACATTTATATAATTGATCTATCAGTCTTACTTCACCCTCCAGTCCTATTGCTAGTTACCTCGAAGAAGAGGCTGACCTCTGCCTCGTCCCTACCTTCTTTCAGGAAGTTGCAGAAAGTCAGATGATCTCCCCTGAACCTCGTCTTCTCCAGAACTAGGGATCATCTGATCCTAGTTCCCTCAGTCACTCCTGACAAGACCCCTCACCAACTTTCTCATCCTTCTCTAGAAAAGCTCCAGGGCTTATTGTCTTTCTTGTAGTGAAGGGACAAAAACTGAACCTAGCACTTGAGACGCAGTTTCATCAGAGCTGAGTACAGAGCGATGATTATCTCCTGCTCCCACTAGCAGCACTGTTTCTGATACAAGCCAGGATGTCACTGGTTTTCTTAGCTACCTGGGCATAGTGTTGGCTCATGTTTAGCTGTCAAACAGCACTCCCAGGTCCATTTCTTCCACGCATCTTCTATCCACTCTGCCTCAAGCCTGGAGTTGTTGCAGCCAAAGGTGCAGGACCTGGCACTTCGTCTTGTTGAACTTCATTCTACTGGTCTCAGCCCAGCAATCCAGCCTGTCCAGATCCCTCCGTAGGGTCTCCTTATTCCCAGGCAGATTGACAATTCCTCCTAGCTTACTGTCATCTGCAAACTTACCAAGGGTGCACTCAGTCACCTCACCCAGCTCACCAGTAATGATATTCAACAGGACCAGCCAGAAACAAAACTCATGACTGGTTAACATCTGGATGTAACACCACTCACCAGGCCCAGTCTGGACCTGGCCCTCCAGCTACTTCTTTACCAAACCAAGAGTGTTCTTGCCCAAGGGAAGTCCAAAGTAGCAGTTTTGCTCCTCTCTTCCTGACTTACCAAAACCAGAGAACTCTACCATTTTGTGGTCACTCTCTCCAAGACAGATCCTAGCCTCCACATCTCCCACCAGACCTTCTCTGTTTGTGAACAGCAGGTCCAGTGGGACACCTCCCCTGGCAAACTCTCTTACCACCTGGAAGTCATGTTCCACACACTCTAGAAGCCTCCTAGACAGCTTCTTCTGCACTTGATTGTATTTTCCTTATACATCACAAAAATTGAAGTCCCCCATGAGAACAACGGCTGTCAATTGCATAACTTCTTCCAACTGCTCATAGAATGCCTCATCTATCTCTTCATCCTGATTAGGCGGTCCATAACAGTTCCCCAGCACAGTGTCAGATTTACTGGTCCTCCCTCTGATCCCTACCTAAAGAGATTCAACCTTATCATTCCTAGCACAAAGCTTAACAACATTAAAACATACTCTAACATAAAGATCCACACCATTGTCCCTCCTTACTTGATTATCACTTCTGAACAGAGCTTATAATCATCCATTGCAGCATGCCAGTCATGGCAGCAATCTCATTATGTTTCAATAATGGTAACAAAGCCATAATTACCTGACATACCATGGCATTGGTGTAAATACACTACAGCTGAGCCCCTTGCCTCACCCCCAGCCCCATTATTATTCCCCCAGGCTCATCTCTAGCAAGCCTGGTTTTATCCGTTTTCCCCTTCATACCCATTTTAATGCCCTCTCAGTGAGGCCGGACAGCTCCTGGGCTAGGATGCATTTCTCTCTTTGGGCAGATGAAATCCACTTGCAGCCATCAAGCCATGTGTGGAGTTAATTGCCCCACGGTGAGAAAAGAAACAAAAAATTCCTGCAATTATAACAGCCTCTAAGCCACATATTTATGAGATGGGTTTTTCTGTTTCTCTCAGTATTCCTGAGTAGGTCCAGAGATTTTTAGATGTTTCAACAGAATTTGCAATGAATGGATTCTGTGATTCTTTGGTTACTGAAACTGGGGGTTGTTTTTGCAATGTAAGACATATAATCAAAGAAAAAGTGATAAAAATTTAGGGAGCTTCTGCGTAAGTTCATTTCACCCTTGAAAACAGGCTTTGGTTTCACCCAAGGGTAATTCAGGTGGCTTGGTTGGGAGCAAGATGAATCTGAGTCAGCAGTGTGCCCTGGCAGGAACAAGGGCCAACTGTACCTTTGGGTGCTCTAGTCCCAGCAGTGCCAGCAGAACAGGGAACAGATTGTCCTACTTTGCTCTGCGTTGCTACAGACTCACCTCCAGCACAGGGTGCACTTTTGGATGCTACAATGTAGGAAGAGTATGGAGCAACTAGAAAGCCTGCAAAGGAGGGCTGCAAAGATGGTGAAACATCTAGAGTGCAAGAAGTGTGAGGAGTGGCTGAGGTATCTGGGTTTGCTCAGCTCAAAGTAGATCAGGCTGAGGGAAGCCCTCATGGTAGCTGTAGCTCCTCACAGGGAGCGGAGAGCAGCACTGAGCAGCAGGGCCCAAGGGAATGGCATGGAGCTGTGACAGGGGAGGGCAAGATTGGTTTTAGGAAAAAGATTCTGCACCAGACTGTGATGGGCATGGAACAGGCTTCCCAGGGCTGTGAGCATAGCAGGTATTTAGTTTTCCCCTTCACAGATGTTCCCTTCCTGTACATAACCAGCGTGTAGAAAGGGAAATATCACTGACACAGTTGGTTTGGGAGCTGGCAGAGTAGGTAAACACCAGTAGTCCCTGCACCATAAGTGCCCACACATGCAGGGTTTTCTTCAGGCAAATTGGAGAAGTTACAAGAAGTTTGACAACCAGTGCTTAATTGACAGTCAGAAACTGTATGTAACTGTTGTGGCTGGGGGATCATTTGTGCTCTGAACTGTGTATCTGTATTGAAATATGTCGAACTATGAGTAAAGGAGTGGGGTACACCAATGCAAAGAAAGGTATTGAAGAACTTTGTTTCAGTGAAGCAAAAAAATGAATTAATGAAGGCCGTTATTTTATTCTGTGTATGAGAAAAGTTTCAGTTAAACTCCATCTGTGTGAAAGCAGTGCAGAAGTATTGTAACTAAATTAATATATAGCACCTTCTTTACTAGGAGAGTGGTGAGGTGCTGGAACAGGTTGCCTGAAGAGGTTGTGGATGCCCATCCATAGAGGTATTCAAGGCCAGATTGGATGGGGCCCTAGGCAGCCTGGTCTAGAATTAAATGGGGAGGTTAGTGGCCCTGCATGTGACCGGGGTTGGAGATTCATGATCCTTGATGTTCGTTCCACCCCTAGCCATACTGTGACTCTGTGAAGTAGCTGGTGACATTTTTCCTCATTTTTATGGATAAAACAGGTAGTAACAAAGGAAAAATATTTTGGCTTCCTCATATAGGAAGTTAAAAGCATACTATTGTTTGAAGAACAGGAAATACTCCTGCTAAATAATAGTTCTCCTTAGGAAAGCTTTATATATGAGTGTGTCAAGTCAGGCTTAGCAAAAAAACAATTAAGAAGGATTCATGAAGTCTTTCCTATTGTAAATGAGATTGCACAATCATAGAATTCTTTGAGATGGAAGAGACTCTTAAAGGTCATCTAGTCCAATTCCCTTGCAAAGAACAGGGGCATTTTCAGCTAGATCAGGGTGCCTAGAGCCTAGTCAAGCCTGAACTTGAATGCTTCCAGGGACAGAGAATCTACCACATCTATTGCAATCTGTACCCCTTTTTGTAAAAGATTTTTTCCTCATATCCAGTCTTAATCTCTTCTCTCTTTTAGTTTGACACCATTTTCTCTTGACGTACCACAACTGATCCTGCTCAAGGGTCTGTTCTCTTCATTCTATAGCCCCTCTCTAGATACTGAAAGGCTGCTCTCAGGTCTCGCTGGAGCCTTCCCTTCTTCGGGCTGAACTGCACCAGCTCTTTTATCCTGCCCTCTTAAGAGAGATGTTCCATCCTTCAAATCTTTTTTTGTGGCCCTCCCTTGAATGCTCTTCAACAGCTCTCTGTCTCTCCTGTACTGAGGACTCCACATTTTGGTGCAGTACTCCAGGTGAGGTCTCAGAGCAGAGGAGCAGATCCCCTTCCTCAGCTTCATGGCCATGCTGCTCTTGATGCAGCCTCTGATATGATTGTCTTTCAAGGCTGTAATGGCATATTGCTGGCTCATGTCTTGCTTGATATCCACCAGTACAACCAAGTTCTTTCTGGCAGGGCTGTGCTCTATCCTTATATCCCCCAGCTAGTACTTATAGTAGGAGTTGCCACTATCCAGGCCCACTGCTCAAACCCCTCTAGGTCTCTCTGGATGGCATCCTGTCCCTCAGGTGTGTTGATTGCACCAACAGCTTGTTGTCATCTGCAAACTTGCTGAGGGTACACTTGATCCCACCATCAGTGCTATCAATGAAAATTAATATTAAAGAATATTGAATATTGACCCCTGAGGGACACCTCTTGTCCCTGATCTCCATCTGGACATTGAGTCATTGGCCACCACTTCAATTGGCTTAAAAAGAGAACAGAGCTTCTACAATCACCTACAGCTGTGTACATTCAATCTGGCTCTGTTTGAGAAAGATGGGAAGATCTGAGAGGGGAAAACTCCATTTTCTTGCTTATGAAAGATGCACTTCCAGGAATAAAACTTGAGGGATGATGGCTGTGAAGATAGTTCAGTGAGAACTTGCTGGAAGAGACTGACAACTTTTAAAGAGAATGCTTATGTAAATAATTACATTGATTTTATTGTTCATATTTTAGATGTGTGCATAATGTATTTGCTGTACAGACAGTGGGAAAGAAGACTTCTAGTCTTCTGATACTTATCCTTCCCAATGAGCAATATGGTAGACAAATCTGACTTTTGTAAATAGGAGTTGATATTGCTTATGTCCGGATGATGCATAAAAACCTCTATTTCATACAAGTTGCTAAATAAGCAGAACTTTACATATCATCCATAGTTGCTTCAGAGATCTACCTTCTGCTAACAGTTATGTTAATTTCATGAGTTGTGTACTGTGCAGATTATATCTACCCAAACTTCAAGTACTTCATGAGTGAGATGAAGTGACCCTGACCTTTAATTGTGAGTGTGCTGCTAGATTTAAAATGCTTGCAGACACCCCACTGTTGCTGATCTCCAGGCATGAAAAACTATTAACACCACTGACTAATAATTCATTGTAACAGAAGTGGGGTCTTCCATTTTTTCAGTGTGCCTAATAGACATCTCTGCAGTATACAACAAACACTTTGATTTTTCTAGAGGAATCTTTTACAGATTACTTTTATAAATATGTTAATAACCATGGGAGTGCTTGAAAGAATTAGGAAAGTCCCTGTTTTTCATGATGAAGGCTGGAAACCACCTTTTTAGTACTGCATTAAAAGCAATTTCTGTCAGTTGGTGTCCATTTATTTATTGCATTGAGTTGAAGAAATATCAACTTGATATGCTGAATTAAGTCTCCCTATACAGCATATAGACTCTATCCAAATGTCTGTTTTGGGTTAAGTTTCACTGAAATTTGTGTTTTTGGAATCCATCTCTGTCTTCTTTCGGAGGGCAAAGCCATACACCTGGGGTCTTCCTTCCTCCCTTTATTTTAAATGGCATTGTTGTTTCCCTTTGTTTACTCAAGTGGGAACTTCACCTGACAGCCAGGACTTCTTGGCACCCACATTAGCCAGTTTCCTTAGGACACTTGGTTGCATGTCATCTGGGCCCATGGACTCAGACTTGCTCTGCCCTTACGGTGGAAGGGAGTTTGCTCCCCAGTTTCCAGCTAGAGGTTCAGATTCAAAGATCTGAGGTTCAGTGATGTGAGAATCCTGGCTGCCAGTGAAGGACGAGGTGAAGAACTCACTACCATTTGGCCTGTCTCTTTTGACCTATGTACATGTAGAATCCTTTCTTGTTGCTTTCTTTAGTTAGTTTGATGGTGTTATTTTTACTTGCTCTTTCATTTTCAGAAAAAGTTTAGCTATTTTGGCTACAGTGGTTATTTCCAGATTAAAAAATATGTATTAATTTCTTTCTTCCTCCCTCATTGCATAGAAAAGCAAGAATAGAAAAAAACAGAAGATGCTTTGGTTTGGAAAGATGTGCATTCCTGCTTTTGTATAGGAAAAATGTCAGACACAAAACTAATCTTAATGAACAACTGAAGTTCATTAACCCACATAATAGTTTATAAACCCACATTATGTTCAGCTGAAATGAAAGCTCATTTAAGTTTGAAACGTGAGAAGAAGTAGATTCACGGATTCATCAATTCATGGATGATTTTTGACACATGAAAAACATTTAGATCACAAACTTGGCTCAAGTCCTAATCAACTGAGTATGGAATAATGATAGATGATTTATCCTACTTTTCTAGAAATAAGGAACATACTCAAATTTTATACCAAAATGTTTGAGAAAGTCAACTACAGCCTGTCTACAGCATAGGATTTATTTGCACAGAATTTGATAATGAATTGATAAAATTTATTTGATTGTGGTTGAAGTATATTTTACAAATGAAGAATATATATATATTTTTATCACTCAAAACTTATATTCATCCCATATGACGCAGCGGGATTTATTTATATAACTGCAGAACAGAGTATGAAAAACACAGAGCTCTTTTGAAAAGCTTCTGCTCCTTCTTAGGCTATGAAGACACAAAGTGGTTGTGTTCTTGAACTCAGCGTGCCCTTTATGTATGATTTCTTTGCTTGATAGTAAGCAGTCTATTATTTGGATGTTCTCTGCTTTTAAATTGCTTTTTGTCTGGAAATCCTGCTGATTAAATAAAAGACCTACATAATGAACATTTATTGTTTGTTAGTTTTATGAAAAGCTTGCAGACAGTTTCTATTTTATTTCTAATTTGTGACCTTTAGATGATTTATATTACCATATTAACTTTAGAAATATTTTCAGGTTTTAATGGTCTTTTGTACAGAACATAATGTTGGTCATAGGAAAAGTTGAAAAGGAGCAGACACATGGATGATCAGGTAAGATGCACTGAAAAAAGTTGTAGGAATTTAATTTGTAAAATCGGGTGAACCTGAAAAAGATTCAATTTAGAAATGAGTGAAGCTCATGAACTAACAAAAAGGAGGTATTTTGTAACTTCAGCTTCTTGGCCCTAATGTACATACCTGCAAGAAATAAAGACATAATGGTTTGTAGTAATTCATTTGAAAGGACCAGTGGGTATGTATTAATGTAATTTTGATTACTCTGGATTAGTAAAAATGAACTTACTCAAATGCTGTCCATCAGCTACAGAGTGTCCAAAATATATCTAAGGAAATCGTTCTTCTGAGAAATAACAGTATTCATGGTAGATCCCATGTGAGCAGAAGAGATATTCAGTTCTGACGAATTCAGAAGGGTGGTAACTGAACAAAGGTCAAGGAAGGCTAGCAAGCAGTCCCTAGAATGCTGGATCAGAGGCTGGCACCTCATTTGTTGAGTTCATTAAGTGTTTGAGATGATAGAATGTAAATCATTTCCTTATGTAATGCAACAATCTTAAACAGTATGACAGTCACAGATACTGGGCCACATTGAGTGGAGTTATCTTGGGACACCTATAAACCATATAATACAGTTAATGTAAGTAATATATATACTCTAATATAGATATAACTCTAATATAATATAACTCTCAAAATATTTTTAATATTTATTTTTTGAAACATGAAAAAAGCAATAAAAATATAAAGCTAGGGGATATTTGACCTTGTTTTTGTGAAATAATTATTGTATGGAAGTGCTTGCAGTTCTTAGTGAGTTCTCAAGGTGCATGACAGAGATCTTTGATGAGATTTAATTCTTCTTGTGCTTCATCTCTGAAAACAGTTGTTCACAAGTGTACATACTTCCATAAAGTGATTATATGAATAGCAATAATTGTGAAGCAAGGGATATCTTTCTCTGATTGAGAGGTCTTATAAAAGTCCAGTAAAGAGACGTGATTTTTTTTTTAATAAATTTAGTACCTGATTACAACTCTTTACATTCCACTTGAAAATTCTAAGATTATGTATTTACGTTGACTGAAAATGGAATCCCAGAAACACAGAATTATAGAATATCCTGAGTTGGAAGGACAAAGAAGCATCATTGAGTCCAACTCCTGACTCCACACATGACCAGACAAATATCAAACCCAATGTCTGAGACCATCATCCAGACACTTGAACTCAGGCAACTCACTTTCCTGAGGAAGATGTTTCAGTGCCTGACTATCCTCTTGGTGAAGAATGTTTCCCAAATACCCAACCTGAACCTCCCCTGACGCGTCCCTATTGGATTCTGTCATTGATAATCAGAGAGAGGAGATCAGTGTCGCCCCCTCTGCTACTCCTCGTGTGGAAACTGTAGGCTGCCATGAGACCTCCACTCAACCTCCTCTTCCCTAAGATGAACAAACCAAGGGACTTTGGCTGTTCGTCATATGTCTTTCCCTTCGTCATCTTTGTAGCTCTCCTCTGGAGACTTTAGTAGCTTTTGTCCTGTTTGTACTGTGGTGCTCAAAACTGCACGCAGTATTCAAGGTGAGGCCACATCTGTGCAATGGTGAGTGGGCCAACAACTTCCCATAACCTGCTTACAGTGCACTCCAGAGTAGGACTGGCATTCCTGGCTACCTGGGCACACTTGACGCTTGTTCAACACACTGTCTGCCAAGCTCCCCAGATCGCTTGCAGCTGGACTACTTTCCAGTGTCTCGTTCTGCTGCCTGGTTGTATAGCCAGAGTTCCCCCTTTCCAGGTACACAATTCAGCACTTGCTCTTGTTAAACTTCATGCAGTTGGTTATTACCATACTCTATTATTTGTCTAGATTCCTCTGCAAGACCTTTCTACTCTCAGTCAACAGTGTCAGTTTAGTAACATAGGATCATAGAATGTCCTGGGTTGAAAAGGACCATAATGATCATCTAGTTTCAAGCCCCCTGCTATGTGCAGGGTTGCCAACCACTAGAGCAGGCTGCCCAGAGCCACATCCAGCCTGGCCTTGAATGCCTCCAGGGATGGGGCATCCACAACCTCCTTGGGCAACCTGTTCCAATGCTTCACCACCTTCATACCATATTAGAGAATAATTGGAAACTGTGTTTGCTCTTCATGATGAGGAGATGTGCATGAACAGAGGATGTGCAACCACTGCTCTCTCCCATACAGCTTTTTTGGGTGCAAGAAAAGGTTTTCTCATGTCCTTGCTGGGAGCAGTATCACTTGCAGTAAGACCTTGACCTACCCCAGTGCAATTTGTGCTGAGTACAAAAATATTACCAGTTGTAGCTTTTGCTAAGTTTTACAGGCAAAGTGCTAATTCATCCTTGTGTTTGAATGTCCTTTTTGAATAGCAAGTATGTTGGAGCAGAACAAACTCCTACAGCGGAGGACAAAGGGGGGGCATTCTGGGAAAACAGGAGTCGTTTGGCCTGCTTCTTTGGGATGAGCTGCCATGGGAAAAGTGCCTCATAAACAGTAGAACAGCCCTATTTCTAAATCCATGGCAAATTTTAAAAAGGAATTCCAGTGCTCTCAGCAGGATCCTTTTTTCCTTTGTAGTGGCAGTTGATTTACTTTTTTTTTCTTTAATTTTGTCTCTAGGTCTCAGTCTAGGTGTGAGAACTTTGGGAAACAGATAAACTTTCAAATATTTTTTTTAAATCAGTGCTTTAGCAATCTGACATTGAAACAGCACATAAATTCATAGGGCTGTGGGTAAAATAGAGAGTGAGCCTCACCAAATGGAGCTGTATGATTGGGTTTGTGAAGCCTGAGCCATCTGAGCGAGGAATGGGGAATTCACCGTACCCAGCAAACTCTTACACTGTACAGTACAATATTTGGATCTGCAGCTGAAATTTAATTATCCTAAGCAAACTTACTGAAAGCACCTTCTAGTCCTACATACAAATCATTTATGAAGACATAAAAGAAAACTGGCCTTAAAATGGGGGGAACCCTTACAAAGGCCAGCAGCTTCCCTGTAGTCTTCCCATGTTGTCTAACCTTGGGTCTGAAACCATTTTTGGCTCAAAGCTTGCTTTCCAAGGCATTTCTTGCAATAAGACTTGTCTAGGAGATGAGAGGTGGGTGTCGCTGTGTGGCAGTCAACATCACTGTGTGGACAGTTTTACAGTTGAAAGCATTTCTTTGGAGCTGCTTGCAGAAGATCTGGGCTATGACCAAATAACTTCAGCTTGGCATGGGAGAACTGGGGAATGATACCATCATACCCTGTGAAAAACAGAATGCAGGTGGGCACCTCCCTGTTCCCGCTCATTTGCTGGGAAGGCTCAGAAGATGGGAACAAAGGAGTTTCTGCTGAGATCCCAAAGCAAGAAGCTGCAACTCCAAAGAGAGTTGATTTAACCACTTCGGATTTGAGCTGTCACTCCTACTGACTCAACCACTTTGGACTTATAAATAAGTTTGCACTGTCTTCATCATCATCAACCAAACAGCAATCCCCGATGACCCATCACTACTGAAAATCAATATGTCCGAACTACAAGCAATGCTGGTATCCTTCGTGGTGATATCTCTCTCTCGCTTTCTGCAAAGACTCCTTGCTTTTATTTCCTATCTTTTGTATAGCCCATCTTCCTTTCCTCATCTCTCTGAACAATTAGGATTTGTAATAAACTTGTTGGGCTAACATTTGACATGTTGTGTCATAATCTCACCATCTGGTATACATGCATTAAAAAAAAACACCTCTTCCTCCTATAAATTGGAGTGAGACACCTTCCTTCCAGGAACCACACACTTCCTTCTGCTTAAGCTCTAGAAGATCCCTGTACAGCCAAGCTGGCATTCTGCCCCACCTGCTTGAATTCTGACATTTTGGAATTGCCTGTTCCTGCACTCTCTAGAGGCTGTTCTTAAAATGTGACCAGCACTGATGGACCTCAAGGCCTTCAGTAGCAGTTTTCTTTCCTTACTAACTAGTTCCCTGAGCAGCCTAAAATGAGTTCTCATCATATTGAGGTTGAGCTTTTGATGTCAGTTTTCCTCCTATCACCAAAGATTTTGAACTTGACTACCTCATGATCACTATCGCCAAGATGAATCAACACTTCACCCATGAGGCCTTTTCTGTTCACAATGAACAGATCTAGGAGGGCATCTTTCCTTGATTCTCTAGATACCTGTACCAGGAAGGTGTTATCAACGTGTTTCAAGAATCTTGTCTACTTGTTTATATCAGGTATGATGGTTCCTCTTCATGTCTGGAAAGATGGAGTCCCTCATGCAAACATAGAATCATAGAATTGTTAAGGTTGGAAAGGCCACTAGGATTATCTAGTCCAATCATCAGCCCATGTCTGTGACAAATATAAACCATGTCACTCAGTGCTACATTCATCCTTTTCTTGAAAATCTACAGGGATGGTGATTTCTATGGGCAAATTTTTCCAGCTCCTCATCACTCCTTCTGAGAAAAAAATTCTTCCTAGTATCCAACCTGAACTTCCTCTGGCACCACTTGAGATCACTTCTCGTCCCACTGCTGTTTCTGGGAGAAGAGGCTGACCTCCACATCACTACAACCTCTTTTCAAAGAGTTGTAGAGAGCAATAAGGTCTCCCCTGAACCTCCTCTTCTCTAGACTGAACAATCCCCATTCCTTCAGCTGCTCCTAGTAAGACTTGTGCTTCAGACCCTTAATCATCTTTGTTGCCCTTCTCTGGATACAGCTCAGGGCCTCAGTGACTTTCTTGTGGTGAGGGACTCAAAACTGAACACAACATTCAGGATGCAACCTCACCAGTGTTTAGTACAGAGGAGTGATTACTTCCCTTTCCCAGCAGGCTAAACTGTTCCTGATTCAAGCCATGATGCAGTTGGGCTTGTTAGTCACCTGTATATACAGCTGGCTCATGTTCAGCTGGCTATCAGAGAACATCTTCAGTTCCTTTTCCTCCATGCGACTTACCAGCCACTCAACTCTGAGCCGGTTAGCATGGGGTTTATGTAACTGAAATGCAGGATTCAGCAATTAGTCTTGCTAAAGCTCATCCCACTGGCTGCAGCCCAGCAATCCAGCCTATCCAGTTCCTTCTGTAGGGCCTTCCTATCTTCAAGCATATTGACACTACATCTCAACATGATGTCACCTGCAGGCATACGGAGAATGCATTCAATCCCCTCATCCAGATCATCAGAAAAGATATTAAACTTAGCCAGTCCCAATACTGACCCGTAATGAACACCCTTAACGATTGGTCACCATCTGTATTTAACTCTATTCACCTTCACTCTCTGGGTCCAGATCTAATTTTTTTTCCCTCCGAACTTGAAGCCTGTTCTCAAATTCCTTAACCAAATTGGAAAATAAGACTGCATATTTTTTGCTTTTCTCAGGACTGTGTTTAGCCATTGTATCAAAATTCATAAAAATTATTTCCCAAAACTAGAGTTACCTTTGTACTACACCCTGCCTGTGCCCTGGTTTCAGCCCAGAGAGTGCCCACTGCACATCAGTGTTTGGTTGTTGTGAGCAATGGATGCAAGATCAGGGTTGGGCCAGGCCGCTGTGTGGGGAATAGCTGCTGCCATAATGGCTTGGAGCTGGTACCAGGCTGCAGGATGGGATGAGCTAGACACTGAGTCAGACATGCCTGCTGTGAGTAACAGTAAAACAAAAGTCAGTTGCTTTGTACTTTCAACAGCCGCATCTTTTCATGATAAGAACAGAAAATCTTACTTTCATCCTTGTTCTCTAACCTCTGTTCCTTTTCTGTATTCAAAGAAATTTGTCCCCAGCCTTGGCTACTTAGCAAGAAATATAAGATTTTCCTGCCCCATTGTGTAGTCTAGAGCAGACTCCAGATTTAGTGAACAGTAAATTCATTTCCTTGCTTGCTTCCTTCCTCATACATACAAACTCCTGGTTTGTATATGAAATCCTGCACAATGTTAACTTCATTTGCAGAGTATTTTCAGTCTTGCTGTGTATTACATAGTGGTTCTGTTGGATTGCTATGTGGAATCGTCTTCTTGCGTGTCATTAGTGATGATGACATGATTGCAGTCAGTGTCAGGGCTCTGTGGGATTGCTTTATTACAGCTCTTTTTGTAGTGGAATTGTACAAGGGTGTTCCTGCCTTACAAAAGAGCACAGCTAAAAAGGGGAATAGCGGCATCACTTTGTTTCATGGTTCATCAAAATGTCACAAGCGCATTCAGCAAACAGTGCCTTAAAAAAAATCAGATCTACATATTGTAAATTTTACAGATATGTGATTATTTACGTTTTGATGATACCAGGGAAGCTGTGGTAGAAAATAACATTCAAGATTTTGGAAACAGAAAAGGGTACTGTGTCTTTTGTTTTTATTTCATATTTTGTAAACTATGCCAGCAAAGTAACTTCGTCTGTGGTCACTCCATAGGAAAACCATGTTTTTCTCTAGTTACTGGCAGGACACAAGTTGTCTTTGCTTTACTCTCTGGAATATCAGTCTGTTGAATTAAAAACACCCAAGCATATTGAAGTAAATGATAAGAAGCAAAAGCAGTAATTTCTGTGTTGTTTTTGTTCTGCATATCTTATTATATTCCTTTACATTCCAGTTTGACTAATATTATCTATTCAATGGAGAATTGGAATTTCACTTGAGGAGGACAGAAATTCTGCTATTTTGAACAAAAGATAAAAGCAATTGAGTAAAAGTGTCATTTGTTTTTTTTTTTCTTTTTCTTTTTTTCTTTTTTTTTTTTTTTTGTTGTTATTAAATTTATAAACGTAGGGCTAATGTTTGAAGCATTTAAATGTGGCATTCGGGATTAAAATATTAATAGACAATAATTGAAAGTGATGGTGGCCTTATTCTCAGTATTTTTCATAGATCTTTCTGGTTTCTGTTTATTTCTCCTCTCTTCGGTTTCAAATTGGTGCCAGGCAAAGAAGAACAAAAAACAGCTCATTGGGAGAAGGCAGATCCTGTTGTTACAGCTAATAGCAAATTGCAGTTACTTTTGATCAAGTTGGGATTTCAGCTGTGGTGTCTGACCAATTGATTACTTGAGAGTTGTTTCATTATTGTTTTAGTCTTTGGCTTTTAACTGTTTGGGAAACACAGATCATTATGATTTCAGACCTTTGGTGGTCAGTCCTCTGGTGAAACAGAAAATACAACTTAAAGTCTTGGAGCACTTCCTCAAAGTTACCCATGGGACAGGCATAAATGCACAGATAAATAACCATGCTAGGTATGTAAATGAATTTTCAATGGAATTACGAGATGCTGAGTAACTTTTGATTTTTGTAAGCGGTACAAAGATTTTACAGGAATTTAGTCTAGCCTATAAGCAATGTGTTGTAAAATAAAAAGTTATTAGACTCTGTGTCGCTCTTTGTTATTAAAACCCTTAAAAATGCACTTAAATTTAACACTTTCTCATTTTTTTAAACTGTTGCTGGAAGATATCCAACCTTCAAGTTTTATATACTTTAATTTCCTCATTATGCTAAAGCAGACCTTTACAGCTGTTTTTGAAACAATTGAAATTTTTTTCATAACAGCAACAACAAAACAACCTGTAAGGGTTTTAGAATAGCAAGGAGAGGTTGTTTTTCTGGGGAAGAGCAGGTGGGGGGGAAGATATGAACCCATCTCTGTTTACTCTCTGTACTATACACTTTTCTTTAGATTGTCTTTGCTTCGAGCAACATGGACCGGTGAAGCCTTCCTTTGAGCCTCAATTTGTTAACATACAATAGAATGTGCACTGAGAAAATGTTGTCAAAAAAAGAGCTTGCTCATCTTCCAGATCTTCTTATTTAGACTTCGTTACTGTTAATATAGGCAAAAAAAAAAAAAAAAAAAAAAAAAAAAAAAAAAAAAAAAAAAACAGTAAAGATTTAAAGGAATGGAATAGTAAACAGGGAGAGGGCAGAATGTTCAGAGCTAGCTCTGTAAACTGTGAGTTAGACAGTTGAAAGACACAATTCTGCAGCCACTGTACCTATAAAAGCAGTGACAGAGCTGGCACTGAAATGAAAAATCACCTAAAATAGCAATATAAAACATAGCTAAACACCAAACTGACAGAATTTCATACAGATATTGTAAGCTAAAAAATCAATATAATTGACTGAAGTTTTCTTCTCTCTTTATAGAAAACATCAGCAAAAGTGGAATGGAAGTATTTTTGTCTCATCACCATGAAATCACACTTGCACAGCAGTGATTCCGGTAAGTTTGTTAGGTAATCTTTTGTGCAAGGCGTACTCAGTTTTTTCTCTTCTTTGAAGAGACACTGTGTATATTCTATAAATTTACATACAGATATATACATATTTTATACTGTATTATCTCAGTTTCTTTTACAATTTCTAGTAGATTAGCTTATCACAATCAAGGTTCTCCTTTTCACTTCTCCACTGGCTTCCTGCATAAGGAGGGGTGGGAGAAGAGCCTGGTCCTCCTGTTGCATGAGGGAAGACCCTCAACTTGTATCACCCTACTTCAAAAATATGGATACTTTCTGCCTTCTAAATCAAAGGTATTTTCAAATACAAATTAGTGTTAAAAAATTAGAGACTATGGCAATGATTCTTTGTCCTGCAGTAGGAAATGCACAATGTTGATGAGAGACTGCAAAGATAACCTTAAGCTGTTTTTAACTGGCATTCCTTCCATAGTGATATATCATGAGGTACTTCTTGAGAAGTAGTGTTAAATGAAAAGTACTTTTTTATCACTGCAAGATTGACTGCACACCCACACATGTATAAAGAAGCCAGGCTTCCACAAGGTATTTAAATAATCTAAGTAAATCCCTAAGATGAAATGAAAAGGGCAAGAAGTATTACTAGTTTTCTAAAATGTTTAGAGAAATCTACAGCCAACTTACAGTATTTTGAAGATTAAGAACTCTTTTATCTACATCTGTAGGTCCAGGAATCAAAATTTAACATTCATATTAGTTTCCAAGAGAAGGAACATTTTCAATGGGTAAAAAAAAAGAAAGTCTTACAGCTATGTTAGCACCCTGATGTGCATTCACATCTGAAAGTCATCTTCGTACAGCCTATGTAATTGTATTTTCTGAGTATCAAGTGTGAGAAAAACACAACGCCAATGGTAGTCCAGATCTCATGATACTGTTGTATTTCACGCAGTATCTGATAGGCCTTGCTGCCAATAAATGAATATATATAGCCTGCAATGTGCTGAATTAACAGGCTCATTGATGTAGTAACTTGATATTTCCCTAACGTATTTGATGTCATTAGACAGACAGTGCATCTAATTAACTGGGAGTCAGATAAATTAATTGACAGTGAGTAGTTTCCTTAGAAGATGTGGACTCAGATGGGTGTTATATCAAAATCCCTCCAGGAAGTATTAGTCCTATTGGTGAATTTCTGCCTTTACCTTTTTTTACGTGTCTAAGAAATTCAGCCCAACTTGGCAACAGTTTCAAAGCTGTTCTACAGAACTGTCTGATATAGATGGATAGGTAGAGAGGGAGGATATTAGCCCATGGCTTCATGGATTCACATATACTCCAAAATGTCAAGAGAGAGAGCAACATATGTAAGAAAGCATAAATTCAGTCCTGGTTTTGTTATACTCCATATATATCCATACATGAGTCTATTCATGAGGTATGAAGTTTTACAAAACTCATTTTCATTAATTTCTCTACTTGTGAAACTGCTTGTTTTAATCACAGTATTTTAAGTATACACTGAAGTAATTTCCTAGTTAGATCAGTGTCTACTAATGAAATAATGAAATCTTCCAAAATATTTTAACAGTTTAACATCTCATTTCCGAAGTCACCGCTTGAGAGCTCAGAATTTGGTTGCCAAGCAAGTGATATCTATTGTTATCCTACTACCTACATGAATGATAATTAGCTGTGTGTTTAGAAGTATCCCAACATCAAGTGAGAACTGGATCTATGACAAGAGAGGAGTTTATAGAACAAGGAGAAAGAATTCTATTTTCCCCTTATAAGCAACTCTTAAAGAAAACACCTTTTTTGTGTGTGTTATAGTTAGCTGTATGGTACAGTGTATATCATGCTAATTGTAGCAGGCTATAAATCTTAGCTGATCTTAGAACAAACTAAAGAGATAAAAATTAAAACTTGCTCTCAAGCAAAAACCTAACTAGGAATTAGTGAAAAACTTTGGGGAACTCAGAATATGAATGAGAATGGACAACCTTGGCTCAAATCAATGGTTCTTTCAGCAGTCTTACTTGATAGGCAAAATTATTTGAAATACTGTGAAATTTGAAATTTAAACTCATTTTACATTCTTGTGTGTAGTCATATATCAAAGAAGGGAAATTAAATGGATTTGGTAAGGTTGTCAATAATCTGTTTGGACATCTTATTTTTTTTTAATTTCTGTTAAGGCTGTAGGTGCAAACATTAAGTAAAATCCCTCTGAATTGCTTCACTGCTTCAAGGCAGAATTTCTTGGTGAGAATGAATTGTTTTCTCTACCATTTTTGTAAATTTTTTACTTCTAGTGTTACTACTGATTTCATTCATGTCTTTGGTGTAATCCAGAGCTGTTAATTTTCATACTTGTTACTGATTGAAAGGTATTCAACTGGAGGAAATAGAGATGACAGCTTGTATTTTTTTTCTGCAGGGTTTCAAAACCAGGAAATAAATATGGATATATGTAAGAGAACTATGTTTTTTCTTGTGTGCTTATTACAGTCATCCACGTAGTAGTCATCCAAGAAGTCATCCACTTAATTCATAAATATATAGTCAAAAGCGTATCTGTCACCTTGATTGATTTGGCCTGTGTGAAAAAGCTGGTTTTGTTTTACAAAAAGTTGTGTACAGAACATACAGAAGCATTAACCTACAGCAAATAAGTCCAGCAGCAGCTTCTTACTTACTACTTACTTCTTACTACTTCTTACTATACCTGCACAGAATCTTTCCCATTTCTCTTACAATGCCTTTGATCACAAAATATAGCACAGGAGAATGTCTTACAAGTGTTACAAGCAGAGTTAATTTCTTAATCACTCTTGTGATACAAATAGGCTTGCAAGTAAAAACCAAATCTGATTATTTTCTTTTTGGAGGAAGAAGGCCAGTGATCGTGGTCCAAATTAATGTCTACTTATTCTCCTAAATACATGGGGCAAATATATATATTTTTTCATATTAAATTAAGGAGTAACAAAACATGAAGTAAGATTTATGTAATTTAATTGTAAAAACAGGAATTTTTCTCTAGGAAGCTGAGACTTTTGATTTCAGTCTTTTGCTTGCTCTTCATTTTGGTATCTTGAGCCTGAAATATCTTAGGAAAGGATGGAGCACTGCTGGTGGGTGGGTGACTTGGAGATCATCTGTCCTGGTCTGTGGACTGAATGACAGAACTGAGTATATTTTTCATAACCCTCATTTGCTGGATTTTATCCCTACAGTGCTGCTGTGAGTGACAAAAAGGCTTGTTTTTGTTTTTGTTTTTTTCTTTTTTGGTTTTTAACTAAGTGTTGTCCTGACACTGAAGGGTAAGAATCTAGCAACATGAAGCACTGAAAATGACATTGGCTAGAAGGTAACCTCTAGCCAAGCAGTAAATCCATCAACATTCAATATTATAGCATATAAGACATATATTTTTTTTAAACTATGAATGGAATTCTGAAGTTTAAAGGAACTGACAAGAGCTGGAGGTGTTTCTGACAATTTTTTTTTTTTTTTACTTTTTTTTATGTTAGGATTCGTAGGAATTATTTTTCCAGTTGTAATATGTCAATTTAACTCTCCTCCTATCTTCCCTCTTCCCCCCAAAAAAAGGATTGAAACAAAATACTTGTAAAAGTTTTGGAATGCAAAAATGAGTGAACTAATCTGGCTAATATTTCTCCCATGTCTATCATCAGAGTTAATGTGTGGGTTGTTAAGAAGCATAAAACTCATACACCATAGGACTAGAAGTTGTGACCGTTAAGTCTGCAAATCCATCTTGTCAGTGATCAATAATGTGTCAAAGATAGTTACAAAGTTAAAGGGAAAAAAGATCTGTGGGCAGAAACAGAACAAGAAAATAAAATACCCAGTCTTTCAAGAATCTGTGTAATATTTATGCTTTTATAATGTAACACCACTTGTGATGACAGTGTACAGAGAGTCTGTGAATAGCGTCTACCTCTCCCTCTGAAAGTTATAATAAATCTTTGCATTAAAAAAACTTGAGGTAAGCAATTTTACCTCAGACTGCAAAATATCATTAGCATATTACTGTTACAATCTAGTTGCTACAAAAATTTCACTGTATAAAATGGTTGAAATGCAGTGTGACTTTTCTATCTGCAGTGTGGCTTGCAGGCCTGCTGATATCCTACAGCACGGATAAGCAGAGCAATTGTACAAAGTTAATCTGTACAGCTAGTGCTGCTCACAGTGACATTGTGTAACTACTGTTGCTTTTTGCTGCAGTGCCAGCTGCAAAGACCATGCTGTGAATGTGATGGTGTATTGGCCCAAGCTCCAGTATCACACTGTTTGAAAATCAGGAAACAGAATATATTACTGCAAATGATTTAATCCTGGGAGATTGCTTCTGATACATGGTTCTGATACACGTGGTCAGTTTCTGTTCTGGCTCCCTCAAAGTACTTGCCTCTGCTGCTGTTTTTGCACGTTTTCAATTCTAATCTATAATTTTTAAAAATCATGGTTGAAGTTTTTAGTATGTTTTTTGACAGTATGATACTAGACTCAAAATGTAGAGATTTTAGGATTTGCTGCAATGTCTTCACATATCCATAAAAGTGTTTTCCTGTATTTTCCTCAGATGATCAGAAATTCACAGAAGTCCAGTAACATAAAAAGATATTGCTGAGCCTTCATCTTGTCACTTACAAAACAGATTATTCTCTAATATTTGTATATTTGAATTGAGATAAAAGATCAGAAGCCGTGTTGTAATTCTATGTGATGTGATTTCTTCTTTTTTATTCTGGTATCGAGGCTTAATCTTGCATTTGTCTCATATTCAATCTCTGTAGGAAAGGCTAACATTAAGAACTCATACCCAAGTTTACAATGACTGTTTTAATTACTTCAAGTAGTAGACACGAGAATTATTAAGTCATTATGACACTGCATTTTTTTCCACATGCATTTCTTCCTGAAATTATTTTCAGTGTTTTAAATGAAGATTGAAACACATGAAGGGGAGTGACATTCACATGTCTTCTTGATTTCGTTTGACATAGATATTTAATATGATTATGTCTAAAATAGAGCAGGTTCTCTCAACTTTCAGTAATGCACTGTCCTACTTACCTACTTAAGAGAAACGTCTGCCTCTTTTCTGGGTGTGTGGGACCTAAAGGCCCGTGACTGAAAAAGGATCCTGGGGTGGAACAAACTATTCTGACAGTTTTAAGGAAACAGATATTTGTGACTGTAGCCACAAATATCTTGTTTTGTAGACAGAGCCAACCTTGATAGTTTATCCTGTTTATGCATAGACTTGTTTTGCGAGCAGGTGTTTCACTTGGGCTCTGTATCACATCTTGGCCTTGCGGGTACACCATGCAAGTGGGGGGGAGAGGAAAACTGCACCTTGAAGTTAGGATGCACTACCTATTGCATCTCCTGCTCACATGTTTCTTCTCTCTCCTTTTCAGTGGTTTGTCATCTCTCAGGGGTCAGTAAGTGTTAGTGCACTTGCCTAAGGAGTTTCTGCGTCCTGCTTACAGGGATTATCTATAATGGATGCCTGTGTGTGTATGAGTGTATGTTGAATAAAACACATAACCCACTGTGCTGCTTTGAGTGTATAGTTTGCTTGCCTCTTCTCCTGAGATATCCTGTCTCTCAGATCCAAATGTACCCTGAAACACTGGGTAAGAGCACTGAAGTCTTAATGCAACTCTCACACATACATAATTGGATGGGGAAGGTGAGTGAATTAATTAAAAATAAAACTTGTTCCATATTTTGTTTTTAATCTTACATTTTGTTCTCTAGTCATATCCACTGTAAAGTCCTCACATTCATCATCTTCACTGAAAGAATTAAAAATGATCTTCTCTTTCTTTATGCCATGTGTATTATTATTTTTTTTTTTGCTTGTCTGTTTTACATAACTATAACTTCATACCTATATAATTCTTCTAAGTATTAGGGTGTAGAGATTTTTTTTAAAGAAAGAAAGACATTACGTTGTTTAAACAAAGTAAAATGCTTGATGGAAAATAAAACAGAGTTTTTCAATGAAGCAAACAAACTTGTCCAGCATACTGAATGTTGAATATGTCATAGTCATGTAAAGGTGACTGGCTTTAGCTTCTTTATAATGCCCACACACTTCTCTCCCTCTCCCAGTGTCCCCATGCCCTGTCAAAAAAAGGCAACTAGAGTTTAAGGAATCAAACTAAGCATTAGTCTATTGCTTTCCTCTGGCTAGATATTGATAACATTCCTCCTTTTTTTTCCAGATTCTTCAGCACTCTTCCCCTTATTGCTCTTGTCAACGCATATTTTATATTTTGCATTATTTTCTATTTCAAGTTTGATGAAATGTGTCTACATGTCATGAATCAGGAAGATGTTACAGTCTTTCTCTCCCTTACTTCTCTCCTTTCCATAAGATATACAACTTTCTTTCCTTACTCTGTAATGGAAAAATATAGTTACTTGAAACATCTCTTACTCATTCTTCTTAATATCTTGGAAATGCAAGTGGGGCTAAAAAACTCTGCAGGGTCTTTTTTCCATTCTTTTCCTTTCTCTCTAAGACTGTCTCTATGATTGTCCCTGTGATTTTTGTACTGTTCTTCGAATCCAGTCATGATAGGTGAGTTTATATAGACTGTGACTTTGTTGTGCATCATTGTGACTGCATACTCACTTGAAATGAGATGAAGCTCTCATAATGAATTCTGTGGCATTGAGTTTGGTATGATTTTATTATTAGAGGGTTTTTGTGTGCGTGTTTTTTTTCTTTTTTTCTTTCTCGGCAGGTGTAATACTGTCTCTTCATAGCTCATATGCTTATTTTTAGATTCGGTTATATGCCGTGTGGTTTTAGAAGATAAGCTTGTACACCTGGGAGGAAAACGAGTAAAATCACATTCAGAGACAACAGTTGGAGTCCTGAGATTCATCCACTGAAGCTGATTTACCATTGGTCAGAAAGGTAAGTGCCATATGTATCTTTTTGCTTACCCAGGAGGGAAGACAAATGACAAAAACATAATTTGACATCAAAGTTTTACGTGGTATAGACACACAGCAATGTAAAAATGTATTCATTTCATCAGTGTGGCTTTGAATCGTAATACTTGTACTAAATACAAATTGGTGCTCAGTTGTTTCTATTTTACAGAAGTTATACTTAAAATAGAATTCAGTCGATTGGCATTGTTTATGGAATGATTTCTTTCTCTCTCCCTCCCCTTTGCCACCCTGTTCAAAAAAGTAAGCCCACGGGACAATCTACATTCAAATTTCGTCTTTTTTATTATAGATTATTAAATATAAAGCTAATCAGATACCTATGGGAATGTGCTATGACATTATATTATAAGACAACTTGTTGAACTTACAATATAGTTAAGCAGCCAAACTGACAGTAAACTGTCATATCTTTATCTAAGTAATACTCTTCTGTCACTTCCACTGAGTGAAGACTTTTACACTTCAGCTGTGGTATATGGCAGAACTCTCTTTAGCATAATAGGACTTAAGTTTCCACAGAAAATTAAATTTATATTTTTATTTCATCTGCAATATTGGACTTGATCTCTTTACATAACTAGACTGAATGCTAAGGCAAGAAACATGTCATTTCTGACTTACCGCTGTACATGTTCTTGAAAATTTTTTCAGGAGATTTTAAAAGGGATTATTGAAGTTTGGTTGTGGCACTAGTATCTTGGCAAATCCTTGAAAAATAGTAAATAAATAAATAAAAATATTAAAGAGGCAAGTTTGTTCAAGCTGAAACTCAAAGCACTTCACATTTTCGGACTGCCATTGTACTTGCACTGGCTATTAGAAAGCATACCTTCCTCCTGCTAAATCTTTCAAAAACAGAGCAAGGCCACATTCAGTACTGCCTTTGTTGATTCCTGATTTGTTTCTATTGAAATAACCAATTACTTGCATATTTGTAAATAAAACTAGTTTTAGTAATTGGCAGTTTGGTTAAATCATTGAAGCTGATTCTTTCATGATTTTGTTCTAAGTATTAGGTGTATGCTATGAGTTGTCTAGAAGTGCTTTATCACCAGAATTTAAGATCTTGTTACAAAGACATCAGAGCCCATGGGAGAGCACTTTAGCAACCCATTTTTGATTTACTCCTACTTCAAATATATTCATAATGACACCAACCATATCCCATTGCTTTCTGTAATACTTTTCTCTGATATCTCCACTGTTGCAAAAGGGTGCACAGATTCTAAAATTCCTTTATATCATAGGACTGAAAGAAGCAGCAGAAATCTTTGTTAGCTCCTTTAGCTTTGGAAACTTAATCTCTTTCACTGGTACTTTAGTCTTTCATATCGACTTTAAACAATAGCTTAACAATTCAGATATCTATAGCTAGTGATTCAGGTATCTGAATGTAGTTACACCCTGCCAAAACTGCTGGGTTTTCCTGTGTCTGTGGTCCATAGTTATTGTGCCTCCATTTAAGGAGCAATGCAGCGAAAAAGTCAGAAGTTGCCCCATTCAAAGTGTTTTTTTTTTTGTTGGGGTGTTGGTTGGTTTTTGCTTTTTTTTTTGGGTGGGGGGGGGGGGGTGTTTTTGCC
>JAOWBP010004006.1:17167790-17178557 GCA_028571105.1 Tragopan temminckii
GGGTGGAGCCTGGCTCCACCTCTCCTAGACCCATTTAAGAGCTGACAAGCAGAAGGGAAGGATCTCTTTTAGAGATTCCTCTTCTGGAGTTCTACAGCCAGCCCAGGATGCAGGTAATCTTTCTATCTATTCTCTTGTTGTTATTGTAATCTGCCTTGCCAAACTCTCTTGTTTATTTCATAATTATAACATCTTTAAATTCATTGACTATACACTTTCCAAATAATCTGTTCAACTTTGGAAAAAAAACTGCTTAGAAATCCCATTTGTGTATGTGATTGGCCTGAATACCTTTGTAATTCCTGTACATTACCACAGCTAATGCATTTAGTTTTACTGGGTGTTGTACTTTATTTACTGCCATAACTTTTAATGTTTGTGAATGCGCATGTAAGTGCTGGCCGCTGGCAGGGTTAATAATGTAGCCACACTCTCCCTACAGAATATCACCAGCACCTGTTTAAGACACCTTAGAAGTTCATAGAAACACAGAATCATAGAATCACAGAGTTGAATGGACCTCTAAAGATCATCTAGTCCAATTGCCCTGCAATGAACAGGGGCATTTTGGGCAGAAAATGGGGATGTAAATTGCTGAAAGATTCAACATGAGCCAACGGTGTACAATTGCAGCCCAGAAGGCCAACTGAATCCTGGGTTGCATCAAGAGAAGTGTGACCAGCAGGTTGAGGGAGGTGATACTATCCCTCTACTCTGCTCTTGTGAGACCCCACTTAAAATAATGCATTCAGTTCTGGGGCCCCTCAACACAAGAAGGACACTGAACTGTTGGAGTGGTTTCAGAGGGCCATGAAGATGATCAGAGGGCTGGAGCACCGCCGCTGTGAGACTAGGCTGCAGAGCTGCGGCTCTTCAGACTGCAGAAGAGAAGGCTCCAAGGTGACCTTTTAGTGGCCTTCCAGTACCTGAAGGGGGCCCAAAGGAAAGGTGGAAAGGGAATTTTTGTAAGGGTATGTAGTGGCAGGATGAGGGGAAATGTTTTTAAACTGGAAGATGGTGGATTTAGATTAGATATTTGGAAGAAACTTTTTTTACTGTGAAGGTGATTAGACTCTGGAACAAGTTGCCCAGAAATGTTGTGAATGCCCCCTCCCTGGAAACATTCAAGGCCAGGCTGAATAGAACTTTGAACAACCTAGTCTAGAGGGAAGTATCTTTGCCTATAGCAGTGGTGTTGGAACTAGATGATCATAAAGGTCCCTTCCAAAACAAACCATTCTGATTCTATGTCATCACAGTTAGATTAGGTTGCTCAGACCCTGATCCAGACTTGCCTTGGAAGTCTCCAGGAATGGGGCATCCACCACATTGCTGGGCAATCTGTACCAGTGCCTCACCACTCTCACTGAAAAAGTCTTCCTCCTTATGTCTAATGTTAGTCTACCCTCTTTAAGCTTGAAGACATTTCCCGTTGTTCTATCCCCTCAGATCCTGCTGTGAGAGTCTGTCTCCTTCTATTCTGTAGCTCCCCTCTCAATATTGAAAAGCTGCTATTAAGTCTCCTGGAGCCTTCTCTTCTCCAGGCTGAACAGCTACAGCTCTTTCAGTCTGTCCTCATAGGAAAGGTGTTCCATCTCTTGGATCGTATCTGTGGCCCTATGCATCTTACTGTATTTCTACCTAGGTTGCCATTACTATGTTTCTAAATTCAGCTGTGTGCAATTTGGAGGAATTGAGATCAAATGTGAGAAAGGAAGAAAGCAACTCTAAAATCTTTTTTTTCAAGAAGTTTGTAGTAAGGGCAAGGTGAGGTCAAACCATAAATATAGTGTCTCAGTGGTTGCATTTCTACTTCTGTTGTGTTAAGACTGCATTCAGAAGCTAAGATATGAGATACAAGTATAGAAAGGGGACAATGCATAGAGAAGTAGTTTTACTTACGGCTCAGCTTGGAGAGAGATACTTCACCCTGACTGTTTTTCTCCACTGCTAACAGTATTTAAAATATTCCGTTGTTTTGATCTGAGCTTGTTTGTGGCCACTGGCAAAACAATTTCCAATGTAATTACAAATTTACTTTACTTGCATTAAAATACTTTGTCATAAGCCATCAAGGGACAGAAGAATAAGTGTAGGGATGTGATTGCTCAAAGTACAAATTTTTTTTTGAAAGGAGTCAGACTTGATTTTGTGGATTTTGTTGACCATCTTCATAAACAGCAGTGTTTAGGACTTGAACTTGCCATTAGAATTCAAGTGTATAAAGAACCTGGCCAAACATAGTTATGAATTCTGTGAGCTAATTTACCAAATCTGAAGTAAGGAGCAAGGAAGTCCTTACAGCTGATACACTACTTGGAAAAAGATATGTTGGATTTAGATATCAGCTTTCTGATCCCACACTGGCAAATTAATATGGGCTCCTCTTCCGTTTCTCCAGGAAAATGAAGGCCAGTAGTATCAGTTCTGATTATTAGTTCGAACTTCAAATTACTATCAGGGAGAAACAGGCCTTGGTATTTTCTTTCATTTTGTATGAAATTTTTTTCTTTTTGCATGAAAATTTCTTTGACTTTTCATGCATGCTTTTTCACATGGTCTTGCTAACTTCCTTCTGTTCTTTTTTTTTTTTAATTTAGATTTGCTCACTTGTTTCAGAAAAAATGTTTTGCTTTAGCGTTCTTTGAATCTGTTTGAGATAAACATCTGATTAATCTCACTTGGATGGGCGAGTACAATGCCAAAAATATTTTATATTTGCATTTATGAGTAACTGGATTGTTGCTGGGTTTTTGTCCATTGTTGCATTGCGTATCTATTTCATATTTTGAAATATAGGAACTGGTACTTTGAGTTGATAGACTATTTCTTTTTAAAATCTACCTCAGTTTTTTCATGGTTTACATGGATTTACACATCATATGGAATTAATTGTAGCTGAAATTCAATAGAATTAATAAATATATTTTTTAAAAAAAAACTTCTCAATTTTTGGGACTGTTGAATATCACAACTGCTGTCCTTTTGACACCAGGATGTAAAGTTATCTTACTGGTAAGTAAAAAGAGTATGTTCTAATTAAAAACACAAATTATATGGATAGTAATGATTAAATTAAAATGGTAGCTATTTTTCTCTGTACAGGCACAAGCCTTCTAGGTTTCTGAAGAATTTTAAATACTAAAGAGAAAGCTACTATTATGGAATTTAAATTTCAAATATTAAGTTTTATATCAGTGTTTATTCCACCTCAGATTCCTTCAACAATGTCTGTTGGCTAAGACACTGGAAGTTTTCAAAGTGTATTCGTTAGACCACTGTAGACAAGGTTTAGCAAAATGTATCAGAGAAACAAAATAGGCCTGTATATATCTTTTGATAGGTAAGAAAATATTTCATTATAAGCTCAAACTCTTTACTGGTATTACAGTTTTTAACAGTATTTTGAAGGGCTGGAAAATAAGCATGTTGTAGAGCACCAGGTTTGAAAGAGCCAGAATACAAACTTGCTATGCAATTATAGAGCTCTGAGGATTTGAGAATTTGTATTTTTCTGAATTTCTTATCTGATTTTTATCTTCATAAAGAAGATGGTACCACCTCATACCTATTGGGGTATTAGTGATTCCATTTCTGACAATCAGGAACAAATGCAAGCTTCTTTAGAATGACTTCTTAAGTATTTCAACAAGTTAATATCAACACTGAACTTAAAAAGATTTTCCTACCAAAGAAACATTTTGCTTTTGAGCAGGTTTTCTATGTTGCCATGGCACTAAAGTTGTATTAAATTGTTTTTCTCTGACTGTATACTACTGTAAATGCCATAACATCCATCATGTAGGAGTTTTTCTATTTTTGCCATCTAACTTACATATCAAAGCTGAATACAATTATAATAAGTGAAGAATTACCTTAGTACGAGAAGTCTTTTCTGTATTCTTACTTCAGACAACAATGCTCCATTTTCCTACATTCATTATTTCGTTGAATGGCTGATAAAAATGGTGTATTGTGCTTGAGAGAAGCAGGAAGAAGGACTTAATTGATCTTTGCCAATATCTTTCTGTTATGTACAAACTCTTCAGAGACTAAAGACATAAGATCAGCTGAAACTGCTTTTTTTCATTTATGGTTTATTCAACAAAATATTTTCATTTTCATGTTTATGCAAAACACATGAAATTCAAAACTGGAATGAATACAGCCTTATAACCTAGTCCATTGTGCAGTGTTTATAACTGTATCCTATCTTATTACCAATAGTGTTAGTAATACTGTTTCAATAAAGTTTTGATATCAAACTGAAAACACTGAAGTTCACTTCCTTTGCCTTAGGATAGATACAGATGAGAAAAGACTGTATTCTTGTCTTCCCAACTTACTATAAATCCTTATCTGTTGAAATTGAAAGGCCAGATTTGAAAGGAACTGCTTAAAGTAACTACAAATGCGGTCCATAGCACAGAAATTTTAGCAGGAAGAAAATTAAAGGATCAACTGTTTTCCTAAATTGGCACTTTGAATTTGCTTGCTTCTTTGCTGTTTCAAAAGAGTAGCTTTTAGAGATGACAGAAGTGGCTGAGCAGTGCCTAGTGATCCAAAATTACTGTTCCACCTGAAGAGCACTGTTGTGCACTCAGTTGGAAGGCCATGGGGAAGGAGCTGGCAGTTAGAATAAAGGGTAGAGATTCATAGACTTTTCAGTCTTATCAAGGGGACGCTGATGTAGGAGATATGGGTGTAAATACATGCAGGGAAGATCTGAAGGGAAATGACAATAGGATAACTTCATTAATTTATCATGACAGAGAAGGAGAGTAGAACTTTATGAGGCAAGCTGAAAAATAACCTGAATGTATGACTGTTTTTCAGGCTGTCTGAAGAAGAGACAAATTTTTCCAGAAAATACATGAATTTCAGTAAAAGATCTGAAACAATTTGTCTCCCTGTATTTCCCTACTACTGCAGAACATATCATGCCTACTTGCATATCTCTTACCTCTGTTCCTGTGAAACTAAAACAGGAATTCTTTGTCAAGGGCTAGAAAATCTTCCTATAACAAAAGGGTGAAAACTCCACTGAATTTTGTGTTAGATTAGCATTTGATTCTTAAAACACTATCTTTAGGAATCACTATTTTTTTTATAAGATGTAAATAGATATTACCAAAAGTAATGCCAATTTATTTCCGTGGAAATTACAACAGATTCAAAGATTGCAACAGCACTATATTATACAGCAAGTTTCAGCTATAAAGCACTATTTTTCAATATAGACACCACCATTAGCTGTGCGTTTTTGTGAGCAAAGAACAAGAGCCTACATGCTGTCTTCATAGACATCTGCACAGGCAACCTCTGCTGCTGTCACTGGTGCTGAAACACACCACTCAGCTCTCACTATGCTCATATCCACTGTTTGGTCTCCATACATATTCAGCAAAAGCCATTCCTTCCATGGGAAGGAAGTCAACTCCACCCCTCTGCTTTATGTGCACTTCCATGTCAGATGGCATTTTGTCAGACCACCCCCCCCGATGCCATCTGTCACACAGTAACAAAATGCAAGAGAATCTTGGTGGGAAGATTCAGCCTCTACTATCATACTACCACCATTGACCTCTGCTGTCTTGGTCAACATTGTAAAATAGTAGGCGTTATTTTCAAAGCAGCTCACATATCTTATATATGGTAAGTAGTAAACAACATTACTATATTAACATTGTGATTTGAAGAGAAGCACATTTTTCTGTAAAGTTGCCTTAAATAAAATCCCATTCTCTGACTTGCTAAATAAAAACTTAACACAAGTGGAAATAAGCAAACAAGAATTATTGCTTTGAAAATTCATTTATATCAATATTTAAAAGAAACAAAAATAAGAACAAAAAACAAAATATATCAGTAGTTTTTGAATCTATTTAAAAATGGTTTGATTAATTTATCACCTTGGAATCAAAGAGTCATATTTAACTGGCTTATGTACAACAGTCCTTTTAAGCTTACTTGTACATTTTTGAAAATACATTAAGAAATAGTTATATACATTGTAAAAATTTACAAGAAAGAAATAGTACATTTCTTACAGTATTTATTTACACATCCATTTATTATCTTCACAGAATAAATGCAAGCAAGTTGCCAAGGAAAATATGACAAACTGTCTGAAATTGCCTCATCCAGTAAAAGACTAAAATCAATTTAGTACCTACAATAAGAGCAGATAAAAATCTGTCTCATTTATTTTCTTTTTCTGATTAATATAGTTCTGTTTTCTTGGTTATTTGGGTTTTTTTTAGTATTTTTTAATTTTTTTTTCACTATTATTACTCCTTTTTCTTATTCTCTTAGTATTGAGGACAGAGAGTTTCTCCAGACATAGCACTATTTGGGTTAGAAGAAAAAAGTACTGTCCTCTACAGAAATAGGAATCCACAGGAGGCAACAATCAAAAGACGATATGAACCAGATTAAAAATGAAAAACAAACTGATTTTGTTGTTGTTGCTCAAAGAATTAAGGATCAAGTCATAGTGTGAGCACTAAAAGCTATAGTGCTCTCTGAATAAACATCTTGAATAAATCAGTGTTCAGTACTCAATTTCAAATGAAGAATGGAGGTGAATAACAACCGAAGAGTATACTTTCTTTTACTCTATCTAGTATTCAGTAGAGCTGAAAATTACATCTCAAAGCTCTTTTTCTCTTAATCCTGAAAGAAATAATATTTTGATCTTTTATTTAAGTGCTGCCATCATCAGTTTGTGTGGTTTTGATACTGCTGAGAAAGTAAATTTTAGGAAACAGAAGTCTGTGCAACTAAGGGCAGCATCAAAGTCAGGAGCAAAGTCTTATGCAGATTTTGTCATTAATGAAAAGTAAAAGGCTATCACTGATTTGAACTAAATTACTGTCTTATGTTTTATTTTTATTTTTGCTACCACATGTACTTTAAACTATTAAATTCAAAAGATTTAAAAAATGTCAGGTAAATGGCAGTCTGTTCACAGCAGTAAAATGTATTGAAAGAGCTGCAGTGCCGTACAGGATTAGAGAGATAAGAGAATGGAGAAATTTTAGCTGGAAATATAAAATCATAGAATCATAGAATGGCTTGGTTGAAAAGGACCTCAAAGATCATCAAGTTTCAATCCCCCTGCTGTGGGCAGAGTTGCCAGCAACTGGACCAGGCTGCCCAGAGCCACATCCAGCCTGGCCCTGAATGTATCCAGGGATAGGGCATCCACAGCCTCTCTGGGCAACAAGTTTCAGTGCATCACCACTTTCTGAGCTAAAAACTTCCTCCTCTAAACTATATTTCAATTACTTCATCTTAAATTGATCCAGACATAAAAATACCTTTTCCAAGGATGTAACCTGATTGTGTGTCATAGTAATAAACTCCTTAAAGTAGACATCATTAGTTTAATTATTTATTTTTACTGATTATGCTTTTCTTTGGTTTCTATCTTCAATTTGTTTTGTCTTGAACAAGGTATGTATAGGAAGGACAAAGTCACTCTTTTCCTGCACTGTTAGTGTTGGAAACTATCTCTGACATAAACCAAATATGTAGGATGGGAACAAAACTTTAACATGCAACGTAAAATGAAGAACACTGTGATCTGTTTAAGCAGCATGTCCAACTTTTATTTGCTGAGAACATGCATACACACTGACTGTCCTCAGTCTATCCTTAAGACTTGTGTTTCCTTTTGTTATCTCATAGGACATCTGGCTAGCTGTCATCAGAAATGGTATAGCATTTTTTCCATTGAAATAATTACAACTTTTTGATAAAGATATATAGTGTGAAGTGAGAGGTGAGAGCTAGAAACCCTAGACCTAGACCTGGAGAAAAAAAATATGGCAAGACTTTTGGGTAAACGCTACCAAAATTTTATCATACCATAACCTGTGTTTATGAATTAATTACAAGTATTTTAAAAGTTCTATATCTTTCTGTTACTTTGTGCATTGCAGAAATACTGGTGAATATCATGGTGTGTCAAATAATCTGTATTCATCAAACTTAAGAGCTGTTTGCTTAACTATTCTGAAAAATAATGCAGTTAATTCTGTAAATTTTTAAAACTTACAGTTTGACCTTATTATAGATCTAACTCTTAAATTTTTTACTGTGTTTGCCGTGCTCTTAGCTTGTCTAAGCTTTCACGACACAAGGAAATTGAATCAGATAACAAATTTTAGAGCATTCTTGGTATTGTTTTGTGCTGGCTGTATTTCAGGGCATGACAGATAACAACTTTGAAATCTCTGTATGCTTCTCTAATTTATTTCAGGGAGTATCAGACAACCTTATTTTTGACATAACTAGTATCAAAGATGGTTTATTCTTTTCATTTTTTTAATCCCCTTCCACTTTTTCTGCGTATGTAATGAGTGCTAGTTGCTCTAGAAACTAATCAAAATACCCTCAGTAATGTAACTGCAACTGGCAATCTTTGTGGACACTGGCTTTTTAGAAAGGTAAGACCTGTTAATGAAAATAGTCTAAGAACATATATTTAAATATAAATACCAGATTTGTATGTGATAAAGCCTTAAGTAGACTCTACCAGTATTATGGTATACTATGAAGAATCCTGTTTTCTAGCCATAAAATTAGGAAAAAACGACAACATGACATCTTATTTTATTTTATTTTTTTTTCCCAGAGGAAAAGCAATATAAATAATAAGGTACTAAGCATATGCAGGGGAAAAAAATTGCTGAAAATGTTTCATATTTATGAATTATTTTCTGCAAAAATGCTCCTATACAGCATTTGTAACTGCATGTTAAATAAGGTGGGAAAAAAAGGAACATGTCTAGTCTGGACTTATTCTCATTTTTTCACTTTCTGATGTAACAGTTCATCAGAGCGGAATATCATGTAATTAGAATATATTAAATTTGACTGTTGAAGCACTTAGTTTTTATAAACAGGAAAATTAATATTGGGCAAAATAATGGAATAATTTAGGAACCTTGAATAATGTTGTGGTGTTTTGAGTAGTCAAGTTTCTGCAGCTCAGGTATGACACAGTGTGATCTCACTATGAATTGATAAACATGATTTCTCATCTTTTCAGCTTAAATAGAAACTTCAAAATAAGCAAGAGTATTAAAATAAGCAAGTATTAGTAACTGAAAATTGGAAACCAATGATATTTATACTATTTAACTTTTACCACCATTCTAGAGAACTCAGTGTGCAGCGCTGACTAAAAAATGGTAAGACTTGAAACCTGTATTGTGCAGTACATCCAGTTGTTAATGTTGTTAATATATTTCAGATATGAGAAACCCTAGTCTATGACCATTCATTATTGGTCTTAAGAAGCTATACAATGGAAATTAGTTTGCTTTATTCTTATTAGTCTCAACTATATGTAAGAATAGTCATAGTTTAACACATTGGTTTCGATTCAAAAGCTGGGTTTTTCTTTGTCTGTCCACAGGAACCAGATACCACTATTTCCTTTAAAAACATATTTCAAAGTGTACCTGCCTCCATTATTATTCTTTCCTCATATTGGTGCAAAAGTGAGCAGCTCTAAGATGAGTGGATGAAAGTATCTTGGAAGCATTAGAATAGATTTGTGTTTGGAAATATATTTCAGTCTCAGAATCTATTCCATTTCAGGTAGCTGCTATTGGAGTGGATGGAGGGTGGCAGGGCATCGTTGAGGGCTTATGGACTGGTTCAGCCCGGTTACATTACTAGAGGGGCAGAGGGGTTTATGAATTCATGTTTCCGGATCAAGGGAAATGGGGGACCCCAAATAATTAAATACAGTGGCAATGATCTGAGGAGAAACAAATTAATTTACTGAATATGGTATCGAAATGCAAGATGATAAAGAAGAGCACATCAGGCGGCCTTGCCAGGGGTTATATCTCCTCTTTGACTGCAAAGCCCCCTGGGTTATGTAGTTCTTCTTCTCTTCTGGACAGATACCTGGAACTTGAAACAATAAATTGATTAATTAAACACTTTAACTCCCAGTGCACTACATGATGTTATGATGTGCAATACAGATAACCAAAAATCATAAAACCATGACAGGCAGGATGGAGGTTATCTTCTTCACACAAGGAATACCATTCTTTCTGCTTAAAGATTTGAATTTAGCATTACATTTTTCTTATGGGAATGGTCAGCACAAAGGTCACAAGCACCAAGTTAAAGAAATGCATTTATCTTTGCTTAAATTTAAAGCAGATAGATAGCATATGAAATGATACAGCAACAATAAAACAGAACAAGGCAGTGCTCCTAAACATTACTATATGAGGACAATGATAGCCGTTAAGAAAAATAAATCACCAATCACCCTAATACTTTACAGTCATCCAGATCAGCATTTGCTGGGGAGCCCTGGTTGCATCAAGAATTTGCCGAGTTTATCCAGGCAACTGGAAGATCCTACACATTGCAAGCACTCATAGGTGAGGTCTCCAACTTTGCTACTAGAGGGTCTGGCTTTTACACTGTCGAATATACACGTTATATAGACAATAAGGCAGAAAAATCAGCTTTCATTCCCCCTTTAGATTCCTCCGCAAGCCTGACCAGAGCTCAAAAAAGAAACAAGTAAGTTTGTGTACTAGTAGGCCTTGACACTATGCTTCTAAACAAGGCAACTTCAGTACATTTTAGTAACACTTTATCTAAGCTACAGTTCTTACTGATGATACTTTTTGTCCAAGATACTCAAGATACTGGTTCAGCCCGGTTCCGTGACTAGTGGGGCGGAGGGATCCACGGATCCGCGCCTCCGGAAAAGGGAAACAGGGG
>JAOWBP010004006.1:17181166-17192069 GCA_028571105.1 Tragopan temminckii
TCTTCATGGAAAAATACTTTTCATATGCAGACATGATTCTTAAAATGTACAAATTACTTATTGGCATTACTAATACACTGATTTATTCAGACTGATGAACTGACTCATTACTTCCGTCTTGTTCAGCTCCATTATCTCCCCACATTACAATGTACTTATTTATTTTGAAAAATGTTTGGAATTGTTTGTAAGGAAACTCAGGAAATCTGTTAGTTGCAACATTTTTCCTTACAGGCACTAAATGTTTGCATGTACAGTTGCCAGCTACTGCTGTACTTTGGTGGATACTTTGCTTTTCTGGGAAAAGATCAGAATATGTCAAACAGTGGCATAGTACATCTTCCTGTTCTTTGGTTTCTTGTTGCTGTACAATTCTTACACGTGTGAAGATGATTGCTTCTTAAACCTATGTTATAGAAATGAGACAATTATAACTCTATTCTTAAACCTAGTTTTTGACCCAAAACTTACCTAATTTTCTGTCATTAAATGTAACGAGGGTGGATTTATTTTGAAAGTTTCAGAGAAGTTCTCTGTCAATAGCTGTACCTCTCTAGCATGTTTGGTCATATATTTCTTTCATTATATTATTTTCTGAAAACTTAAATAGTCGTGGCTGGACAAACTTGCAGACCTCAGTGTCCATGCTGTGTAGCTTTTTCTTGTGTGAGAACTGTTCTGTAACTTCAGTAAATCTTTACCTTCTCTAAAGGATGGATGCAGAGAGAGAACAGTATTTAAGTTGTGAGATTATCGTGTACTTATTGAAGTGATAGCATGATAATGGTTTCCTTACTGACTTGAATGGTGTCATTGTACCCAGGAACCTTTAGAATGACATTTCCAGGAGTTTTGTTAGTTTATCTTCTGTCTTTTTTTCCTGCCCAAACTTCATGTCAGTTCATTTGTCCTTTCTGTATCAGAAGGGTCACTTGATTGAGCAGGACAGGAGAACACTTGAGATGTTCTCATAATCTCCCTTTTCCTTTATGGAGTGACACTTGGCAATAGTTTATAGTAGGACCTTAGGGTTGGGCAAATATTGTTATATTCACAAATGTGACTGCAGTGGCAACATGTTGCACTTACCATGAACTCCTGTGGAATGGCTCTTTTGGCTGTCTGATTCCTAAGTCATGCCTTTTGGAGGAATCTTGTGTTGGTTTGTGATGTCAAACCAATGAAGTTAAGTCTGTGATTTCCCAGTCAATCCTCTTTTCATCACTACTGATAACATGGAGCAATAAGAAATCCTGACTGGCAGACTAAGGATCAAGGGATGTGTGCAATCCCTGAAATGCAGAACTATTTAACAATGTTGAAAAAGCTGTTTGATATAGACAATAACAAAATATAATACAAAATTTTGGCAACCAAATTGATGTGGTTGCGAATGTCAAATTAAAGATTTGAGAGCAAAACAATTTGTTCAATACTAAGCAGACATTATTATGTCAGATTGAATGAACATTCATACAGGGATGTCATCTGTTCCTAATGGATTTTGTAGAATATCAGATAAATTACGCTAAAGACATGAAAGTGCAAGACCGAACATCAGTGAAAACAGGACGAAGTACACAGAGAAGCAGTAGCAGAAAAGTCAGATGATATAGAGAATAGAACTGAAGATGCTGGTACAGAGGAGAATGGGTGTATGTATGCAAGAATGAAATAGAATCATTGAGTGGCTTAGGTTGGAAGGGATCTTAAAGACTATCTAGTTCCAACCCCCCTGCCATGGGCTGGTTGCCACCTACCATCTCAGGCTGCTCAGGGCCCCATCCAGCCCAGCCTTGAGCCCCTTCATGGATGGAGCATCCACAGCTCTGGGCAGCAGTGCCAGGGCCTCACTGCCATCTGAGTGAGAAATTTGTTCTTACATCTAACATAAATCACCGTTCTTTCAGTTAAAAAACCATTACCCATTGTCCTATCCATATCTCTCTCCTGTTTATAAGCTCCTTTCTAATACTGAAATGCTGCAATTAGGTCTCTTCAGAGCCTTCTTTTCTCCAGGCCAGCTCCCTCTGTCTTTCTTCACAGGAGAGATACTCCAGCCTCTGAGCATCTTCATGGCCTCCTGATCATCCATGTTTTTGTCTTGTCTTGGGATTTTCCATAGCTTGACCTGAAGATATTTCTTCTGAAAGGATTCGTCTTCTGCAAGTTAGCAATATCTGCTGACTCTGCATGAGTGATTGCAGATGCCCAAGGGCGTAAGGAGGCTTGGCTTAGATAACTGAAACTTATGCCTAAAATCCAGCTAGTACCTTTTGGATCTGGTCCATGTTTTTAAGTCCAGAATAACACTGAAGATTCCCAGAGCTTTATGTAATAAGTTAGACAGAATGCACAGATGTTATTTGTCACCTTCTCAAGCCAGTAGCTTCATCCAAGGGAATGAAATTAACCAATAAATAAGAATTGTATAGAAAGTAATATTAAATGACCTTATTCAATGTATGCGCACTATGTCATTGTTTTTACTGTGGAATGAAGTGCATATTAATAAAATGAATTTTTCATCACTCATTTTAGTCATCTGTAGAAATGGTCTTTAATTTCAGAGCAAGGATTTGGGACAAGTGTTGCTGAAATTCTTCTCTAGAAAGATATAGAAAGCATACTGTGGTAAATATTTCTGCTGTCCATTCTGGTGTGCCTTGAGTGGTGTACTACTGTTAAAATAATAGTATATATTCCTGATGCTATTCGATATGTATTAAACCTCTTTGATACACATCTCAAATGCCACTAACAAGAAACTTACAGCATGTCCTCACTAAATTTTCCATAATATTTTGTTAAAATTGTAAAAACTGTGGCCCCACATGTGGCATTGAAACATTGAGAATCATGGTACTAGACACCATAAATCAAGGATGAGTCAGAACGAGGATTTATTCAGTTTGACACTCTGAAGACTCTTCTGTATCCTGTAATGCGAACTGTGAATGATGATTTAAAATTTCAGAATATATGACGTGCCACCTTTGGCAAACTTGAAAATAAGTTGCTCTAGTAACAAAATCTCTGATCAACTGTGAACTAGCTGATTATCTTCATGGATTGTGCTGTTCAAATAGGAATTGTTTGAGAGGCTTTACAGTGACCTGTGAATGTCCCTACTGTCCCTATTTTCATCTTGTAAACCACCTTCAGCATTATAGTTAATTCTAAGGTGTCTTATAGCTTTCTCTTCATGGCTATGAATAAATGTTTATTGAACTGCATCTCCATCTTTGTATAATATATTGATACATGCTGTTAAAAAAGAAAAGGAAATGAGACAAGTAACGCTGTGCTCTGGCGACCTGGATGCCATCAAATGCATTGTTAAACAAGGAAAAAAAAACCAACAAAACTTACAAACTTTTATAATGCAATGCCCCTTTGACTTCTTGGTTTGATATGACTTTGCAATAATACATTAAATCCAATGATAACCCACTATTTGTAACCTATGTTTCAGTTATGAAAAACCATAAATGAAGAAGCATCTTGTTTCTAGTTCTTAACTTCTGTATTAACATTTCTGTCACTTTGCAAGTATCATCTTTGACTGAATCACAAAACCAAATGAAACTGTACTTTAGGTAAATTATCAGGGAAGGATAGTGGAAATTGTTGAAAAGCTGCTGATCTTCTTTTTAGAAACTAGTGAGCCATAGTTTAAGAAGCAGAATGCATATGGGTTGGTCGCCTGACAATACATTTATTTGAAGCAATTCCTAGACCCATATGTTCTCTTTCTGATAAATGTGATTCTAAGAGTAGCAATACTGTTATAAAGGAATGACTTTCATCTGGGACAAAATTGAATTTCTGTATAGCGCCTGGCTTGAGGAGAAAATGTTTTGGGTTCAAGAGAAAAGCAATGTTGATGATGCACAGATGTTTAAGGTGCCGCTGAGCAGTGCTCTACAGAGCCAGGGATGTTTCAGTTTCTCAGCTTCTCACTCTGTCCTGCCAGCAAAGGAGCTGGGGGCCGCAAGGAGTTGGGAGGGGACAGAACCAGGACAGCTGACCTGAACTGGCCAAGGGGATATTCCATATCATATGGCATCATGTGAGAAAAGTCACATAACACTGGGGAATTCGCTGGGGGGAGTTGCTCATACTCAGGAACTGGCTGGGCATGGGACAGCGGGGGTGACCAATTGCTCTGTGCATCATTTGTTTTGTATATATATATATATATATACACACATACATTACAACTATCATTACTGTTATTCCTCTATTCCTTTTCTGTTTTAGCAAATATCTCATAGGATTTATTTCAACCTATGAGTTCTGCCTTTTTTTCTTGTCTGATTCTCTCCCTCATTCCACTGGGAGATGGGGGCAGAGAGTGAAGGTCTGTGTGGTATTCTGCTGCTTGCCAGGTTAAACTACAAAACAGAAATAAAAAAAAAAATTCAGTGCAGCAGTTTGTGCAATACTTTTGTATGCATGTAACTGTGTGTGGGAAGACCACAAGTTCAACATCTACTTCTCCAATCACCTGCAATAGTTTTATTACTAAAATGTTTTATCTGTTCAGTCATATCATAATTTCCATAGTGGCTGGCTGTTTCCTGAACAGAAAAAGGTGCTAGAATGTGAAAGATTTTATAAATTAAAAGATTGACTTTGTGGTTATACAACACTTGATTACATTTTATGTGCAACATGATCCTTAGTGAAAGCTTAAACATGAAATTAATAGCCAGCTCTATAAAGTTTAATTTTAGATTGATTTTACTTTGTCAGCATTGCTTAATCCCTCTGTCATGGTTTTATGATTTTCACTATTGGTATTCCACATCATATCATGATGTAAAGCTCAGGGAAATTAAAGAGTTAATACTCCAGTTCCGTAGACTGACAACTTTTCGGATACCTGGTTCTCAGGAAAGAACAAGGTAGTCCAGAGGACTTTGTGTTCAGAGGGGAATATATGACCCACAAGTCATGGGACTCGCTCGCTCTCTCGCTGCCAAGCAGTGTGTGTGCTCCCCAGCCATTTCGCCTTCAATTCAGAGTAAGTCCTCTGGTTTCATACACTCTCTCATTTTGTTTGATTTATTAGCCTCAGTTCCAATATATATTGTATTACGTTATGCTATCTTGCATTCCGATATCATGTTTAGTAAATTAACTTTCCTCCTCAGATCGTTGCCACTATTCTGTTTTTAGGCCCATCTCCTATCTCTCTATCCTCCCCCCTTCCCCTAGGAAATGGGAAAAGGGTCCCCTGCCTCATTAGTCACACAGTGGGGCCAAACCAGCCCATAAACCAATAACACGCCCCCACTCCCCTTCCCTTTTGGACTGGTGGATCTCTGGGCCTGCTGTCCCCGTCACAGACACAGATAGCTCTAGGTAACCCCATGACACCTTCCTATATGTATTTGTGATCTGGTTGTATTGACACTGAGTTACCATAGATGACTGTGAATTCAAACACATTTCAGCAATACAAATGCAATTTCCTTATAAATCTCCTTTCAGTAAAGGAGGTATTATGGTTAATGAGGCATGATTTGATACTTTTTAAGAATATCATCCTAAAATCTGTAAGATCTTCAGGATTTGAAGGGGAATAAAAGACGTTTTGTTAATTTTACTTATGAAGGAACTTTATATTTTAGCAAATATTACTGTATCCTAATTTAGGTAAAATTTAAAAGGATCTAAATGACATTGTTGGTTCTATCTTTCTTGAGTGGTGGAACTGTGGAGGAGTGCTTTTGAACTCATTCTTTTCAATATGTATTTGTGGAGGACTTAATATTCTATAGCTTTATAGTAAACCTTCTTAGTTAGCATGTTAATAAACTGTCCATCAGGGATTAATTTCAAGGTATGTTATCCAAGCACATCTGTTGAACATAGAACTGAAAGATGATGCAGAAAACAATATGTCAGACATTAAATTGTCTAAGAAGGAAGGGTATACTTAAATAATGAAGAAAAATAAATTAAATGACTTGGATATTTTATGCCCTGAAAACGCGCAAGGAAGAATTTTTATCAATGCAGATGAAAACTGTTTCCTTTGAAAATAAGGGATGTGAAACAGTCATATATTTTTGTTCTTTCAGTATCTATTTATGAAGGAAAAAACAATCATGACACTAAATTCATATCTAGGGTATACATAAGAAAAGTGAATAAGTCAATTTTACAGCAGAACGCATACCACGTTTTTAAAATGAGAACAAAAATACAACCTTAAAAAAGACATTTTAACAGAGAGTATCCTTTGATAATCATGCCTTTCAGCGTCTTAGCGCATAACAAATCATAGGAATTAATAGTTACCAAAGACAATGCTAAGTGCGAATGGTCCTGCAACTTGTTAGTGTGATTCTTTTTGCTAAGCATTTTCTGCTGAGGATTAGGTGTTTGTAAGATGTAAAATAATTGATTAGCAGCACAACAGATAATGCAGGAGGAGGAATAGTGTTGTAGTTTCTGCAAGATATAATGTGCACAAGCAAAGGAATGTTAAATTTCCCATTAGAATTTGACTGGGACACCTAATTTCTCTATCTTCCAACTGAGAAATAATCTTCTTGAATTACATCTGTCCGAAGAGATAGCTTCTTAAAATGACTTGCCAAGCCTCATGAACAAGATGGATGTAAATGGCTGCAAACTGGAAACAAGTGTTTGCTTTTCCAAATAGTCTGATCCTTCTGAATTTGAACATTAAAGACTTAAACCAACTGCTGAACCACATTGAACTTACAATGAAATGGTTTTTGTCATATCATCTAGTTGACTAAAGGAGAAAGAACACAGCAAATATTTACAGAAGCCCTTGTTCAATGCTTACTACTGCAGAGGAGGTATCTTCACAGAGATAATAATAATATTATAAGAATAATTTTTTTAAAAAAGATTGTCTCAGACAGTTACATTCGGAGATGATTTAAAAAAAAAAAAATTGTGGAAATATGACATTGATGATTTCCAAGTTTTCTAGGTATGGCTTATTTTCTGTGTTCGGAAATTTACAAAAGAGTGCTCAGAGTCATCTGAGGGACATGGACTATTCCATTAATATCCTCAAATATTTGAGGTATCTAACTCTTGCAGTACTGACACAGAGTAATGTAGTGCGCATGAATCACTGACACTGTAAGTACTGAACAGGGTCTGTGAAAACGACCTATCCTCTGCTCTCAGAGGGAATATGCTAGTGTCCCTCACCATCCAAAGGCTTCTGACAAGGAAGTTTTTATTTATTTATTTATTTTACAGAAAACTGTATGGATACACAGGATTGTGTGTTAAATATTAAAGCAGTAATTCCACGACTAGCCAAAGATTGGTTTGATCAGGCTTTGGAGGATGTCATAAATGCTGGTTGGTGTTTTCTCTTCTTGGTACTCTGAATGATCTTTTCCTGTGACTAAAAATTCTCCTTTAAAATACACTTCTTTTAAGTGTAGAAAAAGATGGACTTCAGAGAAGTTACTGTTTTTTATTTAAAGTTACTCAGAATGATATGTGAATGTTAACAAATCTACTTCCAGTGGTCCTGAGAGATATTTATACTTGGAAATAGATTTAATTTCCTACTTCCTTTTGCTTAACAACAAAAGAACTAAAATTTTAATGAGGAACAATATAATAAAATCTGAAGGAATTGAAAACCTTGCATCATTTACTGTTGCTGTACTTATAAACTAATTTGCAAGAGTTAAGTTTCTAATTCTAACTCCATGGAGAAAACCAGGTTTTCCTGTTTTTTTTCCCGATGTTAATATCTTTTTCTTCTTTCGAAAGACCATGGTAAAAGGCTATCAGCAACCCCTAGGTGGTGAATCTGTGACTGTGAAATTTGTACACAGGAGATTCACAGTCTTCAATTATCCTTACTAAAGAAGAGATTTCACCTATAAACTAGAAGAATAAAAAAGAATTGCGAGAATGGGATGTTTTGTTTAAAAACAAGATTTTCTTTTGAATTATCATCTGCGAATGCTTATCTGAAGTTGAGCTTCTTGAATGAAACAAACCATACAATACTGAATTTGCTTCCCTCTGACAAGTTAAATTACAGATTATTTTTATGGTAATTTATATTATGACAAATTTTGTGACATTAATATAACTCTAATCAATTATTTGTGTCTCATAAGAGAAGATACTTAATTATCAAGTGCAGGGTTGGATTCTGAGTTTATGTAATGCTACAGTGAGCCTTATTTATACCTGTTGAACTGGAAAGTTGCTAGCAGAGATTTAAAATAAGATTTAGAACATAACAGGAACAATAGACATGGGATTAACTATGACTGGCTTGAGATTCGTTTAGCAACTTAAAGAAGCCTATATCTGAGATTTCTCTGAACTTCCTTCATATTCAATGCAAGCATACTTTGACTTCAAATCATTTGGAATGTTGCATTTCTGAATGCCTTAAATTGTGCTTAAAAGTTGCTATCATTTGGTTAAGTATAAAGATGTTTATGCTGTCAACTCAGAAGTTATTTGAGAACACTGGGCAGAAAAAAATGGTAAATATCTATAGCAACCCTAATCTCTTTGAAAAATCCAGTCATGGTGAATGTGTGTGCAGTCAGTACATAAAGGTGGGACAAGGAAATAAATACCAGCATGGTTCAGGATCATGGAACCATAGAATTGTTTTAATAGTAAGGGACCCTTAAAGGTCATCTAGTCCAACTCTTCTGCTGTGAACAAGGACATCTGCAGCTGGATCAGGTTGCCCTGCACCTGATACAACCTGACCTTGAGTGACTCCAGGGACAGGGCATCCATAGCCTGTTTGGGTAACCCGTTCCAAGGCTTCAACAGACTCTGCTTGTTTAGGTGGCCTGTAGTAGACCCTAACCACAGGGTTCCTTTTTTGTGTCAGTGGGGTGTAGACCCAGTGGTTGAGCCTGACCATGAACTGCAGCCAGTCTGTCTTCAGCACAGTGGAGACAATTGATCAAAAAGAAAATTCAGTGTGCTTTAGATTTTAGCCCTGTGGCCAGGACTAGTGATTAGTTCCATGATTAGACAAGTGTTTTGGGAGCGCTGCCCTCCCATGTATAACCAGGTCTTTGCTGGTCTTCACTATCTGTCTAATTCTGTGTTATATCTATTGTTGTATGCTATCTGTCCTTCAGTACCGTTCCTGCTCAGGGTCTAACTGAGGAGGCAAGAAGCGCAAAGTGAAAATCAACAGAAGAGGATTCCCTAACCCCTTCACTGGAATGGTTCTGCAGATTGAGTCTTAAAAAACTTATTTTCAAGCTTTTTCATTTCTTAAAATAATGAAGTCATTCTTGAAGTCATTGAGTGAGAAAGTACATCTTTAGTTTATTGATTAGAGACTTTTCCTCAAAGAGGGAATTCCTCAGCTTCTTTCAAGATAGTTAAGCATTCTACAAATATGTGACTAAAGACTGAAATCGATGACTTTGTAGTAAGAACTATACCCACTAGGGTATTCAGTAATACCCACTGGTGTAATAACTACTGTGTATCCCACAGAGGATGAGTTACAGAAAGAGAGACTGACAAGCTAATAACTTAGCATTCCTAGCTAGCTGATACTGATGACTTTTTGATCAGTAAATTGACCTTCATGAATCTCATAATGTGTATCAGGATGAAAGAATTTGCACTGAGTTAATGCTATGGTAACTGGTTGCCTAACATTTATTTGCTGGGCAAAGAAAATTCATTACCTGGGATTGTTGTGTTAGCCCTTTTTTTAGTTTTCTTTTTTTATTTTTTGAAATTGTTCTACACAGGACATGTACGTTGATTAAACTTATAGCTGGCTATCTGCTGATGTGCTGATCCTGTTTCCATGAGATGCATTGCTACTGAAACAGTAGCTGACAATTTTTAGCTGTCCCTAGAACGAAAGATCTTAAGATTTTACAAATTTTTTCCTCCTTTAGTAATACTTCATGAAAGTTCTGCAAAGAAATAATCCTGGAATTTTTGACCCCAGCTCTCCCATTATGCGAAGTAGTTATTTTTTAAAGTACTTTCTCCTAATTTTTTCTTTGAGGAGCACACTATTACTAGAAGTAGATGATAGGCAGCCTGAGCTTGAGATCAGTACAGTGGATACTGGAGTACTACATATGAAATACATCAGTAAATGACAGTAATATATGATAATTTGAAAGAAACATAAAAAGTAATGAGAATATTTAGAGTATTTACATTTATTCAAAGTTCCTAATCTTGCCAAGGTAGGGAAATTGATGTGATATTTCCACAGTTTTTATTAGCAAAAGCATTTTGCATTTTCTGTGCTAGAACTATCAACTATGGCTGTGTAATAAGTTGTCAATGGTTTGCAGGCTGCTTCGGCCCGGTTCTGTGACTAGCAGGGCAGAGGGACCTGCAGACCTGTGCCTCCTGAAAGGGAAAACAGGGGAACGCACATAATTAAAAAACAGTGGCAACAGTCTGAGGAGAAACAAATTAATTTACTGAATGTGGTATCGGAATGCAAGATAAGACACTATAATACAATATAATTAGAATTTAGGCTAATAAATCAAATATAATGAGAGAGTGTCTGAGAACTGAAGGCTGAGGTGAGATGTGCAGCGGGTCAAGCAGCAGTGAGGAGAGCCGAAGGAAAAATTGGGTGACCTTGCCAGGGGTTATATCTTCTCTCTGAATGCAAAACCCCCTGGAGTATGCAGTTCTTCTTTTCTGGACAGTTGCCCAAAACTGGAGCATTAACTCTCTAACTCCCAGTGCATGATGTTATGATGTTATGATATTATGATGTTATGATGTGGAATACTGATAACCAAAAATCACAAAACCATGACATTTCAGCCCTCATTCCACATCACTACATCATGCTTAATATATACAAACAAACTATAATTACCAAACATCAAACATACGCACACACATA
>JAOWBP010004006.1:17192169-17202683 GCA_028571105.1 Tragopan temminckii
TTTTTTTTTTTTTTTTTTTTTTTTTTACTTCATCTAAACTGTTGATCTCTACATTCAATGAAAAATGAAAAAAAAAAAAATTCAATAAATATTCAGTCCTTGGTTTGAAATTTAAAATAGTTTGTTGGAATATTTACTCAAGAATAGAGAATGGAGTTTTTAGCATTTCCAAAACTGATGGGTAGGATTGTGAGCAGATTTTGCAGGGTATTTTGACATTTGCAGTTGTTGCTATAGTTCCTCGTCTTTAGCAATTCCACCAAAGATGAGAGGGAATACTTGTGGTAAGAAAATTCAGTCTTTATTTTTTTCTGGAAATATTTAATCACTCAAAAAGTTGGGAGGAGGAGAGCTGGAGCTAGGGAGAATACTATGCAAATGCTAATTTATGGATAATTGCTTTATGTGGAAGGGTGAAATCACACCTGATATAACACAGTTATATAATGCATTAAGTCTGGGGTAAATTTGACCCTAATTTCAAGCTTGCAGATATTAAATCTTGGTGTTATATAAGCAAAGTACTAAGAGTTGCCATTAACAAAGAAACTCTTAGTTAATACTGCAACTTATTAAAACTAATTCAACCTGACACCACCTTGTGTCATGTATAATTACTGTCAAGTCTACCAGCAATTGTGAGCAAAGCCCCTAGGTAAAAATTCAGAACAATATTTTTTTTCTTTTTTTTTAAACAAATAAGCCCTGAGAGATTGTACAGAATTTTGGAATGCTTGTAGTTGAACCAAACATCAAAATCTGTGTACATTAATGTACTTTGGTCATGGATGTGCCTTAGATGTCAGTGTAGTCTGAGGTAGCAAAGTAGAAGCATGAGTGATGTGTGCAAAGCAGCAGTTGCAGATACCTTGAAGAATTTCAGACCTGGGAGTCCAAAATAAAATAGCTCAAACTTTGTGCGTAATCTGTGTCACTGAAGTATATACCCAAGAGGAAAAGCTAGCTACAAAGCACTTTTTCCCCATCTTTTTAACTGGGACTGTCAAGAGAAGAAAATTATCTTCAGGAGTGGAGGTGGGCAGTCTAGGAAAGAACTTTGTTAATTATGTTATAACTTCGGGGCAAATTTTAGTTAATTAACCACAAAGCTAGCAAAGCTCTATTTTAATTAATATAGAGGTTAGACTCACTTTCCATGTTTGTTTCACTATAAAAACCTAACCTAAATAGTGTGGCTATGTAAGATAGATTATAGTTTTGGGCAGACAAGAGGTTTACTTTCAATCACTTCAAACTGCTTAGTTCATATTTGGACTTTGTCATGGTTTTATGTTTTTTGATTTTCAGTATTCCACATCATAACATCATGTAGTGCACTGGGAGTTAAAGTGTTAATGCTCCAATTCTGGGTACCTATCCCTGTACATTACAGAAGCCATGGGATCTGGCCCTTCCGGGTGGGGCGGTCTCTTACTGCCTGGCAGTGGGTGCTGGAGGGTGCTTTCCTAGCCGTTCCAAGCTTTTCAGGTTTGACTCGGTTGTGGTGGCCCATATCTGGAGGTGTTTAAGTCCAGGTAGTATGGAGCTTTAAGCAACACGGTGCTGTAGCCTACATCTAGTGAAATGTTTCCCTACTCATAGCAGAGGGATTGAAAGTATGTGATTATAGATTCATAGAATATCACAAGTTGGAAGGGAACCACAAGTACTAATTCTTGGCTCTACACAGGACCACCCAAAATCAGACCCTCAATTTGAGGCTGTTGTCCAGACAGTTCTTGACCTCCAGCAGTTTGAGGCCAAGCCTGTTGCTCTGGGGAGCCTGTGCCATGCCCATCACCCTCTGGTGAAGAACTTTTTTTTTAACTTCCACTTGGCCCTCCCCTCACATGCTCCATGCCATTCCCTCAGTCCTGTTACTATCACCAGAGAGCAGAGATTAACACCTGCCTTTCTACTCTCCCTTATGAGGAAATTGGAGACCGTGATGAGGCCTCAGTTCAGTCCCCTCTTCAGCTGTATGCTGCTGTGAGGCCTCCCCTCAGCCTCCTCTTCTTTGGGCTGAACAAGCCATGGGTCTTCAACCACTCCTCACACATCTTCCCCTCTAGACTTTTCATCATCTTTCTAGCCCTCCTTTGGACACTCTATCGTTTTATGTCCTTCTAGTACTCTCTAAGAAGACATCCCAAGGCACTCTAGCACTCCTTTAGCACTCAGAAGAAAATCAGACAGCTAATACAGATGAAATTAAGATAGATCTTAAATGCAGGATTAGAAATTCAGAGCTTAATTTTACGGAGATTTTTGTCTCTGCAATGATAAGAAAGGTTAAACTTGTTTAGAAACAGAAGTTCAGAGGAAAAATAAGTTCTAAATTTCTGCAAAAAGATATTCAGACATATCATACTAGAACTCAATTTCTATTTCAGTTATTATCAGTTGCTTTGCGTGAGACAGAGTCCAGCTCTCTGATTATATGATCTGAAGTATTTGGCAGATAGTCTCTCAGAAGGCAGCCTAAGTAAACAGTGGCCCTTCTCAATACAGGAGTTGTATTTTCTTCAGACCAAACTAACTAAATTAAGCCTGAGTTTTCTACAGGAGGCTTGAAACTTTGCAGCAGGTTGGTTCTGTGCCTTCCTGAAAGCTAACCCAGAGGGAAAAAATAACCATCTCTCACAATATAAAATGTGTTGTTTAGGAGATATATCATATTTGATCCACTCAATAATGCAGTCATAAGTATTTCTTCATAGTTATATTTAACATTTATATGCTGTAATGCAACTATTTTAGGTTTCAAAGATATCTGTTGCACTTATGTTTTGTCACATTAGCATCTGCTTTGTTGCCAATATGCGAACTCATGTTATGAACTTACAATTAAGATGTTTTATTTGTTATTTCATTCTATTTTTTACATTTTAAGTTCAGTATTTTTTTCTTACTCATTTTTAACAAAAACAACTTTAAGTAGTAGAACATTTGCTATAATGTATGCATTGGGGAAATCTTTAATGGATAAATACAACAGAAGATAGAGAAATCTGAAAGTCAGGTCTAGACACGTAAGGAACAAGAGAGACACAAGTCAAGAATATGTTGTGAACAGTTCTTAAATCTTTCTTGTAGCGGTGAGCAACTTGTTACTGAGCAAACATTCATCTATTCTGCAGTATGTCCTAGAAGCTGAAATGTGAAGTATCTTCAGCAGAGATGTAAAGGAATAAAAAGACAGTGGAAACAATATGGCTTGAGAGCAGCCCTGAGAAGAAGGAATTGAGGGTGTCAGTTGATGAAAGTCTCAATGTGAGCCAGCAGTGTGTGCTTACAGCCCAGAAGGCCAATCATATTGTGTATTGCATCAAGACAAGTGTGACCAGCAGGTCGAGGGAAGTGATTCTGCCCCTTTACTCTTTTCTTGTGAGACTCCACCTGGAGTACTGCATCCACTTCTGGAGCTCCCAAAACAAAAAGGACACTGAGCCATTGGAGCGGGTCCAGAGGAGGGCCGTGAAGATGATCAGAAGGCTGGAGCACTTCCCCTCTGATGACAAACTGAGAGAGCTGGAGCTCTTCAGCTTGGAGAAGAGAAGGATCCAAGGGGAACTTATAGTGGCTTTCCAGTACCTGAAGGGGCTTACAGGAAACCTGGGGAGGGAATTTTTGTAAGGGCATGCAGCGACAGGATGAAGGGAATGGGCTTTAAACTGGAAGAGGGTAGATTTAGACTAGATAATAGGAAGAAATGCTTTACTGTGAGGTTTGTAAGACACTGGAACAGGTTGCCCAGACAGGCTATGGGTGACTCCTCTCTGGAAGCATTCAAGGCCAGGCTGGATGGGGCTTTAAGCAACTTGGTCTAGAGGGAGGTGTCCCTGCCAATAGCAGTGGGGTTGGAACTAGGTGATCTAAAAGATCCATTCCACACAAACCATTCTATCATTCTATGATACCTTAAAACAGTCTTGGAGTTGTTATGGGGTATGTGAGAACTAGAAATGAGATGATGTTATTCTAAGATTCAGACAGTTCTGATTCTCTTGTATGCATGGTTCTGTGGGTAAGTTGTGTAACATAATAGCCTTAGAAAACATTCAGTTTTTATGTGATGATCTTCTTTATTACTAGCTGATTTAAAGCACAGTAGAATAATCAATTTGAGGTAAGATATGTGGGTTAGGTTTTTTTTTTCTTTACCTTATTTGGAAAATAATTAACTAAAATTTTCTTCCTTGCAGAAAGTTATATTACTATGAAAAATTGTTTCTGAAACATGCTGAAATACACACAACAAACAATTTCTCCTACAGGCCAAACCTTTGCTCTGATGTAAGGTTTTCCCTTAAGGAAAATAATAAGAAGACTAATGTATACATATTCATTGAAATTGTCTGAATATATAGTTTTTCTGCAAATTGTCTGTGCTTTAATATTATCTAATGTTCACAGCTTTGCATCAGAAAAACATTTATTTCCCCATCAGTCTACACATTTTCTTATATTGCAGGTGACTATATCTGGAGAGGCTGATGGGTTTCTAAAAGAAATGGATATCTCAAGTCAGGTAGTGACAAAGTATTAGAACAAGTTGGTGCTGAAGGGCAAATAAACTGTTCCATTTTATTTTACTTCTACATCGATGGATTATGCAATGAAAGTGAGTGGTTAAAGCACGAAGAAGATTCAGCTTGTTTTTTCTTTGTTGGAAAATTCAGGGATTTTACTTCTAGTCACTTCTGCTTTATATTACATATAGTTTTGGCACTCTGAATAGCGTGGTGTGTGTAATAAAGAGATACTGTTCTTGCCGTATTTTAATTAGATGTGGAAGAAGAATGTCTGAAAAATATTTCTTTTTTAAAAAATTCAGCATCATCAGAGAGGCAGAAGAAGTAGGCAATTAATAGTAGTAATATACAGAGATACTTGGTTAGTGGAAGACATGACTATGTGAGCCTAGGCTAAGGCCTATGTGCTGTGGTGTGTGTTGTACTGACAATGATCAGTCACAGTCCTTGACAAAGTCAGCAAGAATAGGGAGATGCTTAAGCAGAAAAAGAGCTGCATTAGAAAAGGTGCAAAAAAGTTACACTTTAGGGTGAGGTAAGAAGTTGCTTATTGCCAACGAATCAGAATAGAAACTTAGGTGTGTGATTACCTTGTTCCATCCACATACTAACTAATTGATTATGGAGGCGTGATTCATGCCTGCATCCAATCAGAAGCACGCTTTCTATTATTTAAGAGTTGTATTTTTTTCAATAGACTGTTATCACTTTCATAAATTGCCAGAGTCTGTTCTTTTTCTCCCAACATAGTAGTTCCTTACAGTTCATGACTCTAAACTCCAGATTTCCTTCAGTTTTATCATTCTTTTATTTCCTGTCACTGGCTTAGTCTGAGGCATGTATGCACTCATTTTTAACAATAATTAGGTAATCGGTGTTTACAGGGAGTGAATATTTAGCACATTTAAAATGCAGCAGATTAGTTCTCTGCTATAATTTCTCTTAATAAATCTTACATAATATTACTCATGCTCGACCAACCTCATGGCCTTTTTTGATGACATCACCAGCTGGGTAGATGTGGGTAAAGCAGTGGATGTTATCTACCTTGACTTCAGCAAGGCTTTTGATACTGTCTCCCACGACATCCTGACAATGAAGCTGAGAAAGTGTGGGATAGATGAGTGGACAGTGAGGTGGGTTGAGAACTGGCTGACTGATCAGTGGTATAGAGTCTGCTTGGAGACCTGTGACCAGCAGTGTTCCCCAGGGGTTGATGCTGGGTTCGGTCTTGTTCAATATCTTCATTGACAACCTTGATGAGGGGATAGTGTCTACTTTTAATGAGTACACCGAGAATACAAAGATGGAAGGAGTGCCTGACATACTGGAAGGCCGTGCTACCATTCAGCAAGACCTGGACAGACTGGAGAACTGGGCAGCAATAAATCAGATGAGGTTTAACAAAAGCAAGTGTAGAATCTTGCACCTGGGAAAGAATAACTGCAAGTATCAGTACAGGTTTGGACATGACCTGCTGAAGAGGAGCTCTGCAGAGAAGGACCTGGGGGTCCTGATGGATGACAGGTTGGCAATGAGCCAGCAGTGTGCCCTGGTGGCCAAGAAGGCCAATGGGATCCTGGGGTGCATTAAATGGGGCGTGGCCAGCAGGTCAAGGGAAGTGATCATCCCCATCTACTTTGCCCTGTTCAGGCCTCACCTGGAATACTGTCCAGTTCTGGGCTCCATGGTACAAAAAAGACAGGGATCTCCTGTACAGAGTCCAGCGGAGGGTCACAAAGATGAAAAAGGGCCTGGAGCATCTCCTCTGTGAGGAAAGGCTGAGGTAACTGGGTCTGTTCAGTCTTGAGAAAAGAATTTTCAAAAGTCATCTTATTAATGTTTATAAATATCTTAAGTGTGGATGTCAAAGAGACATGGCCAACCTCTTTTCAGCAGTCTGTAGAGACATGACAAGGGGAAATGGCCATAAACTTGAGCATAGGAAGTTCCACACCAATATGTGAAGGAACTTCTTCACAGTAAGGATGACTGAGGACTGGAACAGGCTGCCCAGGGAGGTTGTGGATTCTCCTTCTCTGGAAATATTCAAGACCTGCCTGGATGCCTACCCGTGCAGCCTGCTGTAGGGAGCCTGCTTTGCAGGGGGGTTGGACTTGATGGTCTCTGGAGGTTCCTTCCAACCCCTACAACTCTATGATTTTTTGATTCCTCTTCTTTATGAGGGTATTGAGAGATTAAATTCTGCAGTGAGCTTGGAACTTATGCACTTAAGTATCTAACACAGTAAAATAAGATAAATACCTAACATATCTAAATTTATGGATTTTTTGTGGAAGTTACTTGAGTACAACTTGCTGTTAGTTGTATTATCTTTGTAAATAAGATGGGCTTAAATGTAATGACCCAAATATCAATATCAAGTATTCCAATTGACTCGAGAGAACTTTGATTCAGGTCCACTAAAATTTCTTATGAGCAATTTGGAGCATGTGTTCTGCAAATTAGTTCTAGTTCTGTTTCTTGTTATGAGTAGCCTTGCTGCTTTGCATAACACTGTTCATGTTATTAAGAAGTTAGACAACATATGTACTGAAATACTTGATTGTTATTTTTATGCAGCTGTATCGACTGTGTTCATTTCTATTCAGGTCAGAGGAGTTTCAGTTTTAGATAGTAAATATTGCCAGTATTAAAAGTAGCCACCATCTTTTTCCCATCTCTTGGAGTGTGAGAACAGTCAACTTGCTGTTGCCTTTCTTACACTAGTAGAATCAGTAAATGCATGTTTCCTCCAGTGCCACTTTATAAACTTCTCTTAAACATACCTTCAATCCATGTCACCTAACCAGGGAGAAATAAAACCTACTGTGCAGGGATCCTCCAGGACACTGATATGCGTTCCTGTATACTGTTTTCTTTTTAAATTGGCCTGGTTCTCTCTTTGCAAATGTGCAGTTCCACTGAAATGTGTCAATCTGTATGACCACCAAATTTATCCATTACAGTTCTGCAGGTTATGTGGGCCCTTGAGGTATTTCTGATGGTTAAGTTATCATGTTCAGAGTCATGTTATACCGAATGCATTTTGGAAATATTTTCTGTGTGAGTGAGATACTTAAATGTCATTGATTTAAAAAATCTAGAAGTATTTGAAAACAAACCTCTTGTGGAATGCAAAATATTGTTGAAGCTGAGTCTTGAAATAGGCTTTGGTAAATACTGATGAATTTTATGTTTTTAATTGTGTGTCTGGGACAATTATTTTTTTTTTGTCTGGAGTGACTTGACACTTGAAAATCATGGCTTTGTAGAAACTTAGCATTTCTTGACTTTAAAGAAGTATGACTTGACTTAAATTGTAGAATAAGCTGTTATGCAGCAAATTGCTTTTTGAAGATATAATCCTAGAAGTTACTACTCATAATAGTTACGCCTTGACTCAAGTGTAAGTACTGCTCAGCAACAACTGAAACATCTGAGTGTTATAATTTTCTGACCCTAAATTCAAAACGCAGCACTGTAACAGCTACTATGAGAAAAATTAACTCTGTTTCAGCCCAAACCAGGACAACATATTTGGTAGTATTCTCTGAAATATTATGACAAATGTATGCTGAAGTATTACGTGATGTTAATAGTTCCAGCATCTTTCCTGCACAAGCAATTTTTTTAAAAAATTTCTACATTATTCACAAAGTCAATGATATTAACCATCATTTATTGAAAGTACTGAAGTTGAAATGTTGTTGAGAGTTGTTTGGCAAAACAATTGCGTAAGCTAGAGTTTATGTTCTTCAATTTTTTGTGAGTCAGAACTGTACACTACTGATGACAATATTCCAAATATCCATGGTCAATAAACCAATGCATTTCATACTTCTTGGGCCATTTTACTATGTAAAACAGACAATGTAGCGTGGGAACTGTGGAAGCAACAAAGAATGAGATGAGAATATCTACCACATGTTCTTGTGTGCATGAGAGTGATGTGAACCTACTGAAGACAACAAAGTGGTGTTACAGAAAGTACCAATATACGTAGTTTGGGAAATAACTATTTAAAGAAACACCAGAGAGAAAATTATGTGCCCTTCTTAGGTTGTATCTTCAAAACGGGAAGGAAATTTTGTCTCTATAAGGAGAAAGATGAACTTTAGTTTCAACTATCAAAATCAAAGAACAAGATACGGACTTCAAGCAAGGAAGTTTAAAGTTATTTCTTAAGATGCAGCTGCCATGGAATAGGGAACCATAAAATTGGGGGGGAAGCTCTTCTGGGGCACAAAAGTAGGTGCTGAAAGTCTTTAGTTTTCATTTTTTTCAGCTACAATTGGTTATAACTGTAAAATAAACAGGCCAAGAATGTCCCACTTTGTTAAGTATCTCAAACTAATGTTAGAAAAAAACACTTAGATGAAACTTGATTGTAAATGAAATTCAGAAGCACAGGAGAGAAATACATTTCCTTGACTTATATTAAGATCTAGTCTACTTCATTTTTAGAAAGTGATCGAATCTGATTATTTAAATGACTTTCATTATTTAAATTGCAATGCCTTTTTAAAAAACATAGAAATGTGTCTTCTTTCTTTCATCAGAACAGTATATTAAACAGAGTACTTTAATGCGTTTTCTGTCCACACACATTAACACCTGCATTTACCACCTGCCTGAAGTGAATATGATTCTTTTGGTATAGCTTTCCATAAAATAGGTATTTACTGTTTTTCTTCATCTGTGCGCCTGATTTGTCTTATAAGCTTGAAATGCTTTGCTGTAAGTAACAGTGCATCTTGTGAGCAGTTTGCTGTGTAATGCCTTTTCTGTTCAAATGGTTGTTGAATGTATTTGAATGCATAATAGGAAATGCAAGTTTCTAATCGGTGCACATAGCTATATAAGTGAATAAATATTCCTTAATCACAAGAGCATTTTATTTCAAGAGGCACTTCTTGGGATTCCAGACATTCAGTGACATTCGAAACATGAGGCCAGCGGATGGGCTTGCTTATGCCTTTCATTTTGCTCCTTCTGAAATTGCTTCTTGGATTTGTGAAGTATAATTCATCAATGAATTATGTTTGTATGAAATTAATGTCTACAGCTACAGTATTATTTCTATAAATTTGTATCATAATCATATATGTATCGATACTAATAACTGGAAAGTCTCAGTTTATTTTCCTTGGTTGTAGTCCATTCACAAAAGGCTTGGTGATGATACCATTCACAACTTTTCTGCTTTGCTTCAGCTGCCAGAACTGGTATCTTTGAACATTAAACTTGCTTCTAGAATGCAATCTTCCAAATATGTGGAAAGATTAGAATATCACCATCAGTCTGACTTAAGAGAATAATGAAAAAATGAACCAGAACTTCTTTATTGCTTGTATTGTTGTGTACATTCCATCCATTTTCTGTGCATTAGGAAGAAACAAATTGTTGATCCTGTAATGTTTGGAGCAGAGCTTGTATATGCTTGAGCATGACAGTCAGTGATTAAAAATAGTTACTTAAATTCGTGCTTTGCATACATGAATCTGATGGAAATGAGGGAATGGAAGGGTGGGATAGATTTGTATCTACTGTGAAATCCCTGCTATTAATAGTTGATGATCTTTAAACATTGGGTAAGATCAGAATTTGTCTTGTTTGATTTATCTCATTGCAAGGAAGCATACAGCAAGAAGCTTTATAATGATGAAACTTTTAGGCTAATCTTAGTTACTAGAGTGAATCCCTAAAATTACATTTAGAGAGAGTAGACGGATTACAACTATGAAGGCAAAGTAAAAGAATTCCCATAATAATAATAATAAGAAGAATCCTGAATCAAATTTTAAAACCATACCCCACTATAAAAGTCTCTCATCCATTGGGTCTGTCAGATTTTCCATGATACAGAAAGATGTAAGGATACTGTGAACATCTGGGTGAGTTTGGAGGTGACCACACAACCTTGCTGACTAGTAAGAAGTCTATCTGAACAGATTCAATAGTCTCAATGTATCTGAA
>JAOWBP010004006.1:17203165-17229252 GCA_028571105.1 Tragopan temminckii
TCTGAGGTCCCTTCCAACCCCTACAATTCTGTGATTCTGTGATTCTGTGATTCTGTGACTTTCTTGGCTACTTGGGCACGCTGCTGCTGTGTGTTCAGCAGGCTGCCAGCCAACAACACCAGTCCATTTCTGCTGAGTAACTTTCCAGCCACTGTTCCCCAAGACTAAGGTTCTGCATAGGTTTGTTATAACCCAAGAACAGAACTTAGTCTTGCTTAATGTAATGCAAACAGATACATCCCACTGAGCCAGGATACTTCTACAATGCCTTCCTACCCTCCAGCAGATCAACCAAGTTGATCTCATCATCAAGTTGGCTGATAAAAATTTTAAACAAAACTGGCCACAATACCAGGGGCTATACTAGCTTCAGTGTGTCCCTAAGAAGCAGCATCTGTTTACTGAAAGGGAGGAAAAGAGCACAGTATCAGGAAATTCTCTTTAATGCTATGTTGGATGATGCATTTCTCATGCTATACAAATACAGTTTAGTCTGTCTGCCTTCTACGTCTATCATGTGGTGCTTGTATAAGAATGGTTTGGTTTTGGGAGATTTGAGTCACCGAATCACAGAATTGTAGGGGTTGGAAGTCTCCTCTGGGGATCCAAGCCCCTTGCTAAAACAGGTTTCTTACAGTAAAAAAAAAGGGTCCTGACAGACCTTGAATAACTTCAGAGATGAAGACTCCAAAACCTCCCTGGGCAGTCTGTTCCAGTGCTTTATCATCCTCATGGTAAAAAAAAAGTTCTTCCACAAGTCTATATAGAAATTCATGTGTTCCAGTTTTTGCCCACTTCCTCTAGTTCTATTGCTGTGCGACACTGAATGGACCCATCCACTGGACCCCCACCCTTTAGGTATTTATACACAGTGATGATGAGATCACCTCTCAGCCTTCTCCAGATTGAACAGTCCCAGGTCTCTAAGCCTTTCCTTGTACAGGAGATGCGCCAGGCCCCTGATAATCTCTGTTGCCTTCCACTGGACTCCCTCTAAAAGATCACTGTCTATTTTGAACTGAGGAGCCCCAAACTGTACACAGTATTTCAGATGTGGTCCCACAAGGACAGTAGATGGCAAGGATCACCTCTCTCAATCTGCTGGCCTCACTCTTGGTTTATCCCAGGATATCATTAACCTTCTTGGGTACAAGGTCACACTGTTGGCTCATAGCTAACCTGCTGGCCACCAGGAATACTAAGTCCTCCTCAGAACTCCTTTCCAGGAGGCCTGTCCCTGACCTGTACTGGTGCATGCAGTTATTCCTTCCCACGTGCAGGAATCTCACTTGCTCTTGTTGAACCTCATCAGGCTGTTCTCTGCAAAACTCACCAGACTGTCAAGGTCTTGTTCAATGGTAGCACAGCTTTTATGTGTGTTTCAGTGTTGTGTCATAAGCAAACCTGTTGAGAGAGGACTCTATCACTTTATTCACTTTGTTGATGAAGATGCTGAACAAGACTGAACCCAGAACCAACCCCTACTAGTTACTACTAGTTACAGACCTCTAACTAGACTCTGCAACACTGATGACAACCCTCTGAGCTCTACCAGTCAGCCAGTTCTCAGTCCACCTCACTGAAGTCCATGTTCCAAGATTCCTAGACAACTGAGATTCTCTATCTGAGGCTGTTGTGTGATCAATGTGACCCAATTCATATAGAATCAGTTACATGATGTGCCTTTAAACATTTCACTCAGCACAGGCAGTTGGTGCCAAGAAGGGCTGTGCTTCAGTATCAACCAATGCTGCAGCAGCTCCAACTCCTTCATGTACTGCCAACATCTCTTTTTCAGTTGGACTGTAGTGGACCTCTGATCCTCTGTATCTCTGATTCCAAAATCCTAGAGATCAACCAGAGTTTTCTTAGAGGGTCCAAGCTGGGACAAGTCTTCCTGGCTGCAGTTTATAGAAGATTTCATAGAATCGTAAAATGGCCTGATTGGTTACCTAGTTTCATCCCCTCTGCTACATGCAGAGTTGCCAACCACCAGACCAGGCTGCCCAGAGCCACGTCCAGCCTGGCCTTGAATGCCTCCAGGAATGGGGCATCCACAACCTCCTTGGGCAACCTGTTCCAGTGTGTTACCACCCTCTGGGTGAAAAACTTCTTCCTAATATCTAACCTAAACCTCCCCTGTCTCAGTTTAAAACCGTTGCTCCTTGTTCTATCACTATCCATACTTGTAAACAGCCGTTGCCCCTTCTGTTTACGTGCTCCCTTCAAGTACTGGAAGACCAAAATGAGGTTTCCCCAGAGCCTTCTCTTCTACAAGCTAAACAAGCCCAGTTCCCTCAACCTGTCCTCATAGGAGAGGTGCTCCAGCCCTCTGATCATCTTATTGGCTCTCCTCTGGGCCCATTCTAAGAGCTCTGTGTCTTTCTTGTACTGAGAGCCCCAGGCCTGGATGCAATACTCCAGATGGGGCATCACAAGAGCTGCGTAGAGGGGGACAATCACCTCCCTCTCCCTGCTGGCCACCCCTTTTTTAGTGCAGCCCAGAACACAGTTGGCCTTCTGGGCTGCAAGTGCACACTGCTGGCTCATGTCCAGCTTCTCATCCACCAGGACCCCCAAGTCTTTCTCAACAGGGCTGCTCTCAAGGAGATCTTCCCGCATGTTGTAGTAGGCGTTAACGTGGTATCGGGTTGTGACGCGATAGGACCTCCCCTGCTCTGTGAGTAACAGTAACATACACGGTAGAACCTCCCCCGCTCTGTGACGGAAACTATGACATATGCTTGAGGGACATAGACGTAGCACGTAGGGTATAGAAGTCGCTGTTCAGTTGCAATAAATGCCATTTGCTGCATCCTCATATTGGTGTGTTGCAATGGTCCTAGTGAGGGTAGATCGCTAGCCCCCGGCGGAACGTGCCTCGAAAACGGGGACAACACCCGCAGTTTGTATAAATACCTGGGATTGCCCCAACCCAAGTGCAGCACCCTGCACTTGGCCTTGTGAAAAGCTCATTAGGTTTTCATGGGCCCACTTCTTCAGCCTGTCCAGCTCCCTCTGGATGGCTTCCCTTCCTTCCAATGTATGGACTGCACTGCTCAGCTTGGTGCCATCTGCAAACTTGCTGAGGGTGCACTCAATGCCATTGTCTATATCGTTGATGAAGATGTTGAAGAGCACCAGTCCCAAGACCGACTCCTGAGGGACACCACTTGTGATTAGCCTCCACCCTGACACAGAACAATTGATCACAACTGTCTGGCGGCATCCAGCCAACCAATTCCTAATCCATCAAACAGTCCATCCTTCAAATCCACACCTCTCCAACTTAGAGAGAAGGATGTGATATGGTGAGGGATCATGTCAAAGGCTTTGCAGTAGTCCAGGTAAATGACATCCATTGCCCTTCCCCCATCCACCAAAGCCCTCACTCCATCATAGAAGGTCACCAGATTGCCAGGCACGATCTGCCCTTGGTGAAGCCACACTGGCTGTCTTGAATCACCTCTTTGTCTTGTATGTGCCTTAACATAGCTTCTAGGAGGATCTGCTCCATGATCTTCCCAGGCACAGAGGTGAGGCTCACTGGCCTGTAGTTCCCTAGGTCTGCCTTTTTTCCTTTCTTAAAAATAGGTTTCTTACATCTTGTCATGCCCGCACTAGCTCAAGGGTTACTCCATGAACTATCTCCTGTTTCATTTGTTCAAAGGCTGGTTGTTGCTCAGAGTTCCATGTGAAATAGTTCTTCTTCTGGGTTACCTGATAAGATGGTTTACAATCAGACTGTAATATGGAATATGCGTTCTTCAGAAATTCACAAGAAAGCTTGTGTTTTGTTTTTGTTAGCTGGGAGATATAGCAGTTATTTTATTAGCCGTATTTATGGGTATCTGACAGTGTCCATCTTGTCATTTTATTCCTAAGAGCTGGATCCCTTGACTTTGCTTTATGGCAAAACCAGATTTCAGAAGGATTCAGATTGTTTCTTCCCTTTCTCAAAAACTTCCTCTGCTGTCTTTCCCCATACAATGATGTCATCAATGTATTGCAGGTGTTTAGGAGCTTCCACCTGTTCCAGTGCAATCTGGATCAGTCCACGACAAATGGTAGGGTTGTGTTTCCACCCATGGGGCAGTTGATTCCAGGTGTACCAGGTTTACCCTCCAAGGAAAAGCAAACTGTGGCCTGCATTCTGCTGCCACAAGGAATGGAAAAAAATATGTTGGCAATATCATTTGTGGCATACCACTTGGCTGCCAGACCAGAAATGTAACTGGGAAAATCTTTTGAAAGCTTTATCTTCTCTGAAGAGCATTATGTGCTATTGTAATTCTGGATCACGTTTTCATTTAATTATTCTAGTTATGGTATAAATCCATCTCCAGAATCTAGATGAGTTGGTGTGAATCCATCTGTTCACTGTAGAAGGTCAGAATAGAAATATATGCTGGGATAAAAGACTTTAATGACATACAAGGTACAACTGAACAAGTCTGCATAGCTTATAGTCTGTTTTTGAATAATCCCAGTTAGGACAGATGTGACTAATCACTGAAAACACTTTGTTTAACAAGGATTTGTCACTTGTGAATTCTGCAGAAATAATTCAGCAGTTTCTTAATGTAATGTATTACACTCTTCTATGCAGACATAACCTTAGTGGCACTATTGTAGAGCTGATAAATTGTCAAAGCAGCCACAAGGTCACTCTCAGAATCTTCTGTTTATGGTTTCATGTAGTTCTTACTCAACCTCCAGGCAAATAGTATTTATTTTTAAATAGATCAATATTCTGAATGAGGACTGCAGCAGGCGCTATAAGTAAAAAAGTCACAAAAATTCCACAGTAGGTTGAATGCAGACATTTTCAACTTCAGTAATGTTCTATAATATCCTTCATTATGTTAAAAGTAGAGGCTCATTTGTCAGTAGACTTCAACAAATTTGCCACTGCACAAATGATTTCTCTTTGCTGATGATATTCTAATTTTAATGGAAATATACCAATTCACTTGAAAGATCTTTTTGTCATTTCTCTTGTCTGAGTGGAAAGGAAAACCAACCAAATACACACACACAAAAAATGGTAATCTTCCTAAAAAATGGATTATCTGATCTTCTGTAGTCAAACTATGAACAGAGGCAACTTCAAGTATCTGGTTGTTAATACGAGTTTGAAAAAGGAAAATAAAGCAACAAAGCTCTTCAACATCTCTTTGAAAGGACACTGAAGAAGTAATTCAAATAATTAAGTTTAATTTAGATTGTTAAAAAATGAAGTTGAATGAAATTTGAAGTTTTCAGTGAAAGAGTGAATTGATTTCAGGTGCTTAGAATATGATTTCTAATATTTAGCTTATGTCCTTGAAATTATGTCCTGGAAGTTTATTGAACTTTTTTTTTTCTTTTTTTTTTTTTCTTTTTTTTTGTCCATTTTAAAATTTAATCTTGTGATAAAGCTGCTTGGAACCCATAACTCAGTGATTTGAAATAATGTCTGTTCAAACTTGATCTGCATTCTTTCTGAAATGTGGTTTGTAGCTATTACCTGAATTGTAAGCCAGTAACTGAAACTAAAAATTTTGCATAATAGGGATGCCTATGTTGTTGAGGGTGATTATCTTCAAATGTGGCACAATTGGAAGGAGGTGAACTAAATTGTCTCTATTTCCCAAAAATGGAAGAGAGTGAGGTGCAACGCATGTTCATGTGTAGTTCATGGACTTCACAGAGGACACAACTGTAACATAGCAACATAGCTGAATAACAAAGACCTGGAGCACCAGAGCACCTTTTCAACTTGATATGTAATATCTAAAATGTGTTACAATAGAGTTAGAAATTAAGCGAAATATAAACAAGATATAAACAATCTTTTTATCAAAACCATCTTATTTCTGGGAGCATTGTACAAGATGTCATCTTCTAATTATCATGTAAAGTTGTCTTGTCAGCATTATTTGGAAAGAAAGTCAAGACTAAGAGACAACTCTGTGAGCGTATAAAACTGCTTCTATCCTGCACAGAATACCTGTTACAGTTAATTATGCCCACATAAAAAAAGGATAATGCCAAAACTGCAATGCCTTCCCTTCCTTAGTATTTCTGCTTTATCATAAAAAACAAAAATTAGGTGGTAATTGATCTAGTAATGATGGAAATCCAACATACTTCAAAGCACTTGCTGGAAATCTGAAAGGAAATGAGCAAGTTGCCAGTTCTAGTACTCTATTAGCTGTAGCATTAAAATGTTTCATCAAATATCATCTGAACAAGGTACGTTTGAAATTAGCAAATGCCACAAATTACTAGTTAAGCTTGCAGTTTTTTCGGTATATCATATATCAACAGTTTAAACATAGCTGAATGAAATACTTCATATGTTAAACACCAATATATGTGACTGGGCAGACTGCTATTGTTTTTGGAGGAGGAGTTTAGGACAGGCTTTAGTAATCAAAACCATCAGAATTGGTCAGCTGTAAAAGAATGATTTCTCATTCATCTCCTTGTTTGAGAAAGAAAACAGAGAGGAAGGATTAAAAAGAGAATGCATCTAGGCTTGGAATTTCTGATATGTTGCCTTAGTTTGGTGTAACATTTGAGTAAGGATGATGTCCTGCATTTTTGTTGTATAGACAGGATTAATTTTTATTTCCACTAATTAATTAGCAGTCATGTCTATTGGAAGAATATGGGATAATAACACAATATGAGCATTAACTTTTAAGTGTGAAGAGAGAAGAATCACAAATCTATAACTTTGATATTAAATAGAGAGCAGCTCTAGAGAAAGGGGTCTGGGACTGCTGATTGATGGCAGGCTCAACATATATCAGCAGAATGCCCTGACTGCCAAGAGGGCAAACCACATTTTTGGGTGCATTAAATGCAGCATAGCCAGCTGGACGAAAAGGGTGATTCTCCCATCATACTTAACAAAGGTGCTGCCTTCCTTTGAATATTGCAGGCAGTTCTGGACTCCAGAATATGAAAAGGGCACTTGAAATTATCCAGAAGAGGGCAGCAAATCTGGTGAGAAAACCAGAAGACGTGTTCTGTGAGGAGAGGCTAGGGATACTTGGGCTGCCCACTGTGGAGAGAAGGCGGCCAAGAAATGACTTCATTGATCTCTGCAGCTTCCTGAGGAGAGGAAATGGAGAGTGAGGTGCTAGTCCTTTCCTCTTTGTAACTGGTGACAGGATGCATGGGAATGGCACGGAGCTGAACTTGATGATATTTGTAGGTTGGACGGAACAACTGAAGAATTCTATTCTGTTTTTTAGGATTAAGTTCTATCTTAGGAAACACCAGGGAATTATGTGGGTTGCTCCAAAAGTAATACCTCATATTTATTTCCATGGAAACAACAACAGATACAGAGAGTACAGTAATACTGTTTGATAGACCAAACTATCAGCTACAAAGCACCATTTTTTTTTCAATCCAAGCACCACCATTAGCTATGCATGGATGTGTGGTTATTAAGTAAAATACTGCTTTTTTTCCTATCATATTGTTTATGATTTTTACATGTTATTTATTTGCTGGTGTAGTGCTTCATAATTGTTTCTATTAATTTTCTCTTCACAGTACTTTAATCAAATGGGCTTCCCTCCTGATTTGTATTAATGTGTTAGCGTCTACAAATCTAATATGATATCCATTCTGGAAATAAATTTCAGTGTGGCACAAAGCTGATGGAATAAATACATTAGGCTTCTAGATTTTTGTGTGAAATCTAGTGGAATTTAAAATGGAACCCTGGGAGTAGAAGCAGTAAATTAAGACTACTTTCTCCCAACTTCCTGCACCTGATATACAGGGCCTTGTATCCTTTTCAGGGAGAAAGATGGGGAACGCTTCCACTCATCTTCTGGGTGATTGATAGTTTGGTGGCACTCCTCCAAAGGGCAGGAGGTGAAGGTTTAGAAAAGTTTTAGGTAGAGAAAAACACTGCATGTCTCTCACTTTCTATTGATATCTGTAGGCTGTTCCATTATTTACTTCTAAGCACACACAGTTGGCTAAGCCTTCCTTTCCTTTGGTGACTGCAAAGCATGAGTTTCTCTGCAGATTTTTGGCCTTAATGAAAGATATCCATGCTACCCCAACTGTGAGCTAGTCTGCTCTGCTTCAGAGACTGCCAGCTGGCTAATGACCTGAGGACACATGAACAGTGAGAACAGCTGGAGTGGTGCTCAAGCTCTGTCTCCACAGGTAGTGCATGGGTTCTGCTCAGACCTCTTGATAATGCTGTAAAAGAGATTACCTCTGATTTGAAAGACTGCAGTGCTGAGTGAGACGTCCATATACAAAAGCCTTAAACACAACACTCTGGTTATCTAGATTTGTTCGTAAGCATGCTTTAGGCAGCTGACTGAAGGGGATATCTCTCCGGCTTCACAATCTGTGCATGCTTTCCAGGACTTTAATGGGCACCTGGTCCAGGACTTTGTGCTCTGTCTTTTGGTAATGTGCGATTAAAATAATAAATATTAGATAACTTAATTTCTAAGACCTAAATCCTTTATTAGTTCTAGCTTTTGGATTTAATGTAAGAGGGAAAAATAGATGCAACAGATTAAAGGATAAAGAAGTCTGTGAGGATGATAAGCAGCAGCTGGGCAATTCTACCCATTGGGTACTGACAAGAAGCCTGTTAAGTGTCTTGCTTGAGCTTGAAACAGTCAGAATTTTTTTTCTGTTGTATTGATAGAGTTCTTTTCATTTTGAAACATGATCAAAAGCTGATAATTTATCCGAAGAAAGAATGCAGGGGAAAGCGGATCTATAAATTTACTTTAGCACTTTCTTGGTTTTGTCAGGACATGACTTGACATTCAGCTGAATGTTTTATGTGACTCTCCTGCAGGCTTTATTTAACAGCTATTTCTAGACAGCCTGAAAAAGTATTCACTAGCATTAGCCTTGAAAATGATGATGCCTATTTTTTTAACCAATATTGTTTGCTAATTACTTTAACTTTTCTTGCCAAGAAGAGAATGAGAAAGGACATTCCCATCCTGCCTCATTGTGTTTTGTGTGTGTTTATTTATACACACACACACATATATTGTGTATATAAATGTACACCATAAATGTACACATCATTACTGTTAGATGCTACTATTCCAGCTCTGTGGGAAACATGAGTCTTTCAGCCCACTTTTCATGGTGGCTGTAAACTAGCATCAAATGTGAATTTTCCCTTGAGAATAAAGTCTCTTACATCCTCTTCGAATGTCATCTTTTTGTTCATTTTCAGAAATGTACATGAAAATCTGAATAAACAAAGGAGAGCAGGATGTCAAAACCTCTGTGAAGAGTAACACATTAATTTTGAGTTTCAGAATTAATATTAGACTTTGGATAATTTAAATGGACATTAATAAGTGTAAAATTGGTTTTAGTGTAACTTTTAAAGCAGTTCAAACTTCAAGTGTTATGATATGTATTTACAACTGAAGATATATTAGAATAATTGCTGTGCATCAGAAACAGGTTATCTTAAAAAAAAAAAGAAAAAAAGAATACAAGCCAACAGCATTCTATGAGTTTAGCTGACTTAAGAATACAATACACAGCTAAAGTATAAAGAGAAATGTTTTTATAAGTGTGAAGATAGCTATAACTCTTCTTTAGTCAGTTTTGTGCCTGTGAACTACAGAGAGATAGTGGGCACCAGGTCATTTCTGAGGCTGCTTTTGACTTCATTTAACATCTCTAAGTTTCGTACACGTCTACAGACCTAAGTGATGATGGTAAGCTTGGAGATTTTCTCCCCACTGTTCTCACTGACTCATTCTTTTGTAGTCTCTAGTAACTGAAGGAATTTGTCATACATATTTTTCTGACAAAATTAACACCAGTGAAAAAAAAAAAATCAGACTAGCACTTTAAGAGAAACTAGAAACAGTTTCCTTCCTCTGTAAAACGAAATTCTATGAAATATATTTTACTATATTTTACACCTCTCTTGTGGTAATTTTGTCAGGGAAACGTGGTTCACAGATAAAAGAGTAAATCAGAGAATCACCAGGATTGGAAATGACCTCCAAGATCATCTACAGCAACCATCCACCGACCACCAATATTTCCCCACTAAACCATGTCCCTCAGTGCAGCATCTAAATGTTTCTTGAACATCTCCAGGTATAATGATTCACCCACCTCCCAGGGCAGCCCATTCCATTGCATGACCACTCTTTTAGAGAAGTATTTCCTAACATCCAACCTGAACCTCCCCTGGCACAACTTGAGGACATTCCCTCTAGTCCTATCACTAGTTACACAGAAAAAGAGGCCAACATTCACCTCAACACAACTTCCCTTCTGGTAGTTGTAGAGAACTAGAAAGTCTCCCCTGAGCCTCCTCATCTCCAGACTAAACAATTCTAGTTTCCTCAGTACTTCTCATAAGGCTTGTGCTCCAGATCCTCCCTAACTTTGCTACTTTTCTCTGGACACACCCCAGAGCCGCTTGTAGTGACTAAACACTGAACACAGTACTTGAGGTGCGGCCTCAACAGTGCTGAGTACAGGGGAATGATTACTTCCCTGCTCCTGCTGGAAACACTATTTCTGATACAAGCCAGGATGCCATTGGCCTTCCATACTGTCTTACAGTTGCTCTACCCCAAGCCTGTAGCATTGCCTAGGGTTTTTGTGGCCAAAGTGCAGGACCCAACACTTGGCCTTGTTGAAGCTCACACAATTGGCTTCAACCTATCAATCCAGCCTGTCCGGATCCCTCTATAAAGCCTTCCTACCCCCAGGCAGACTGACACATCCATCCACTTTGATGTCATCTAGAAACTTATTGAGGGTGCACTCAATCCCCTCATCCAGGTCATCAATAAAGATATAAAACAGGACAAGCCCCAATACCAACCCCTTTGGAGCACCACTTGTGACTGGTCTCCAGCTGGATTTAACTCTACTCACCACCACTCTCTGGGCCTGGATGTCCAGCCAGTTCTTTACTAGAAAAGAGTGTACCTGTCTGAGCCATGGATTGCCAGTTTCTTCAGAAGAATACCGTGGCAGATAGACTCAAAGGCTTTGCTGAACTCTAAGTGGACCCACACCAGGTGGGTCACTCAATCACAAAAGTTGATTGCAGTGAGAGAGGTGTTGGTTTCTTCTCATTGGTGACAGGTGACAGGACGAGGGGAAATCTTCCACCTCTACTCTTGTGAGGTTCTGTCTGGAGTACTGTGTTCTGGCCTGGGGCCCCCAGTACAGGAAGGATTGGAGCTCTTGGAGTGGGTCCAGAGGAGGGCCACTAAGATGATCAGAGGGCTGGAGCACCTCTCCTATGAGGACAGGTTGAGGGAACTGGGCTTGTTTAGCCTGAAGAAGAGAAGGCTCTGGGGAGACCTCATTGTGGCCTTCCAGTACTTGAAGGGAGCGTATAAACATGAGGGTTTATATGCTAAGAGGCTGTTTATGAGTGTGGATAGTGATAGGACAAGGGGGAATGGTTTTAAACTGAGACAGGGGAGGTTTAGGTTAGATATTAGGAAGAAGTTTTTCACCCAGAGGGTGGTGACACTCTGGAACAGGTTGCCCAAGGAGATTGTGGATGCCCCATCCCTGGAGGCATTCAAGGCCAGGCTGGACGTGGCTCTGGGCAGCCTGGTCTGGTGGTTGGCAACCCTGCATGTAGCAGAGGGGATGAAAATAGATTATCACTGTGTTCCTCTTCAACCCAGGCCATTCTATGATTCTATGAAATGGCCTCAAGTTACGCCAGGGAAGGTATAGGTTAGATATCAGGAAAAACTTACAGAAAGGGCTGTTAAGCACTGGAATAGGCTCCGCTAGGAGGTGGTTGAGACACCATTCCTGAATGTGTTTAAAAACCATTTGGATGTGGTGCTCAGGGACATGATTTAGCAGTGGGTTGTTAGAGTTAGAGTAGTATGGTTAGGTTGAAGTTGGACTTGATGGTCTTTAAGGTCTTTTCCAACCTGAGCAATTCTATGATTCTACAGTAGGAGATCAGGTTGGTCAATCAAGACCTGCCTTTTATGAACCCATGCTGATTGTGCCTGGTTCCCTGGTAGTCCTGCACATGCTGTGTGATCCCACTCAAGATTATCTGTATCATAACCTTACAAAATAAGTACAGAAACCACCCCATGAGCTTATAAGTAATTTTCCGGTGTTTCAGCACTTAATGCACAGCATCAGTATTGATTGCAAAATTTAAGCAAACACAGCTGCCCCCCAGGTTAATGAAGTGTATCTGAGTTTCTGAGTGTACATTAGGCACTGAGAATGAGCTTGAATCAGTGGACAACTCATAGTCATTCATTGTGCAAAACCAGGCATGGTTCCTATTCCTGTCTAAAACGGTCATGAGGAAAGAAAAGCTATGGAGTCTGCAGAACTTTTTCACACATAGGATATGGTATAAAATTTAGCAGGGTCTTTCACATGAAGGAAAATGTCTTCATTAGATGCTGCTTGTAATGATGTGTTATTGTTGTAACAACTGTTCTTTTGGTTTTGCTTCTGGAACACATAGCAAGGAAACAAACTCTTACTGAATCCTGAAGTCTGTGCAGAAGATACAGTGATTATGTTTGCAGTGTTTAATACGTTAAACTTCCAGAAATACTGAACTTTCTGTTATGTTTGCCACAGGGTAAGATTTCTAATTTTGAAGGAAAGCACCTAATGGGTAATTAGATATTTTGCTCTAATATTTCTATGGTTAAGTCTTTTTTTTTTGAGGAGGTGGGGGGTTAAATATTTGGGAAAAGTAACACTTTTTTAATTAAAAATAAGCAACAGACACCAAGAGCATAATAGAAAGAACAAGATAATCTGAAGTTAACTGTATGATGAAGCATAGAGATATTGAAGCCTAAATACCTCAATGTGTTACCTGGGTGTTGTTATCTGTCTTAATTCTCACTGTCTACAAGTGGGCACATTTTCCTATTTGTTCTGCTGAAAATTGTTTTTTGCAAAACATAGTGAGACTGAAGAGTGTATATTAGTGAATTTGGAGTTAGGAATTTAAAGGTATATCTCTGTTGACTTGGAAGATATTTCACCCTATACATTCTCTTTTTGTCTTTAAGATATGAAGATTGAGCCATTTGAGTTGGAATGGATTTTTAAAGGCCATCTTGCCCAGCTCCCCTGCTGTGAACAAGGACATCTGCAGCTCCAGCAGGTGCTCAGAGCCCCATCCAACCTGACCTTGATTGTCTCCTGGCACAGACTATCCACCACGTCTCTGGGTAACCTCTTCCAGTCCTTCATTAACCTTATTGTAAAAAACTCTTTTCTTATATCCAAACTAAATCTCACCTCTTTAAGTTTGAAACCACTTCCTCTTGTTCCCTGCTAAATAATCTGCCCCTTCCTTCTCATAGTTCCCCTCTAGATACTGACAGGCCACTCTCAGGTCTCCCTGGAGCCTTCCCTTCTCCAGGCTGCACAGCCCCAGCTCTCTCAGTCTGTCCTCGTAACGAGGTGTTCCATCCCTTGGAACATTGTTGTGGCCCTCCTCTGGGTAGGGTGCAACATCTGTGTACTAAGGACTCCACATCTGGACACAGTACTTGAGTACTTCATCATGTTTGCTTGTTAGAATGTGGTAAGTTTAAAATATTAGTTGAATTTTCCGTGAGATTAATAAGGCATTCTATTCATTCAAAAAAGTTCCCTGTATCTTAAATTTTGATTGTATAAGTCTGACTTGGCAATAAAAATTGCACTGTTATTGCTTCTGAGTTTTTATTTGAAACTTTATTATGAATAGCTTGATTGCAATGCAAATGTTTGCGTACTCATACTTGTCAGCCTCAGACACTAGAAAACCTTTAATCTGCTGACAAAAACATAGGTTAGAAACAGACTTTGAAATACTGTAGAAAGAATGTATTTATCTAGTGAAAAATGTCAGTTTGACTTGAATTATAAAAATGAAAATTAATTTGAGTTGAAATATGTGTAAATATATTGCTTCAGAGAACTGTGGTAGAGATCTGCTCTCTTTATCTGCAGTAAGAAATAAGAACACAGAAGACTTGTTTCAGTGACTCATTAGGGGAAACATATCTAATGGCCAGTGAAGGGGAGAATTGGAAGAGAATTTGAATGTTAGGGCCAAATTTATCTTCATCAGCTTAACTATACGTGCAAATTAAACTTACTTAGCAGCAGGGTTATGAATGATAAAATTACATACACACAAGGGCAATTGCACACCCTTAAGACCCAATGTAGACATTTGAATTTCTATTCCTAGGAAAAAAAAGGACATTGTAATACTTATAAAAGCTTTTTGTGAGTTCTATTTTTTTGTTGTTGTTACAACTTACCTGATTTCTATTTACTTTAATTATGAGGGTTTGATAACTGAGTCTGAAATTGCATTTCAGTAGCAACCAAATACCACCTTACATGATAGCAACACTATATTTAACTTAAAAGCAGGTTTAGATTTTTGAAAAATCAAAATATGTTCTTAATTGCTTTAATCATCCACTGATTTTCTTAGAAGTAATCAGGGCTGATGTCAGAAATTATTCCAAAGTAGTGTAAGGAAATCAGAGGCCAGGAGCCACAGCATGTGAGCTGTACAAAAAGGAACAGATTATATTGTCATTTTGGAATGCGATATTAAAAACCCTATGGCTGTGGGTTGATGAGGTTGCACAGAGACCTCTAGTAGTTCTGAGGAAGGCTGCATAAAACCTGAAGGCAGTAGAGCTGCTGCATCTGTGTGACACTTTATCCTTCAGAAATGGATGTTTTTACCAGTGCTTTGTTATACCTATATTATTTCCAGAGACAGGATATATTCTGTTCTGTAATCTAATTCTGTATTCTAAATCTCCGCAGTAGGAATCCTACCTGCTCCCCTCTACCACCTAACAAAATAATAATAATAATAATACAAAATTGAAATAGCTGATATCTCTGAAGTAAACTCAAAAGAGATTTCAGACCCATGGAATAATGTCAGTTTGTTTGGAAGGAAGGAGGACCTTACACTTCAGCTATCCTTACAGATCTGACCATAGCCTTTTTACAGAATGAAACTTCTTTGTCTGGAATATTTGCATACTATTGAATGCTTGGTAAGCACTGAGCACTTGGTTTTGACATTCCATGACAGCCAAAGGAACAGAAGACTCAAATATCTCAGTATGCAATGTACTTAGAAATACATGCTTTTACTTTTAAATATTGAAATAATGTAATAATAAGATATGCCACAGTAAATGTTGATATTGGTTCATTACTTATTATAATTAGTATAACCACTTACTATAACTACTTCAATTTAAACTAATATGTGTCTTCATGTTCTGAAAATTATGAAGGATTGACAATCTATTTTCTTCTTCGACAAAATGCAATGTTTTTCTGTACGTAGTATATCATAAACACCATAAAAATGATAGTATAAACAATATTAGTACTTCCCCCACAACCATAGTTTCTTCTCAATTTTATTTCTCAAAAACATATGCATTTTTGGCTGTATTCATACTTGCAATATGCAGACAGTAAGCAAGTTTAAGATTTGTTCTGAATTGACAGCAGTATATTGCTTTTGAAATCTGATTGTGACAATTTGGCTTTCAGGGATGCCTATTTTACTGCTAATGCATCTATTTTGGGCTTATGGACAAAGCTTGCATAGGTTTTAACTGCTTCTCTCTTTTCTGACAGCTGACTGAACAAATGAAAATACATTAGGATCTAGGTTACCTGGATACTCTTAGCATTTTCCTATAAATGACCAAAGTATATTTGAAAAATGACCATAACAAAAGATTATTAACTACTGAATTTCTACCTTGCCAGTATTTGTGGCATTGTATTTAAGCATAATTTGTTAGTAACCTACTACTGTGTTCCTTTTAGTTCCCAAGTAAGTGTTTTTGGAGCCATTTTAGTAATTTTTAAACAGGTTTAATGAATGATGCTTAAAATGTTAATATTATCTACTTTTTTAATGCTTTCTTCTTCAACCCAAATGTAGCTGAACATTTTCTGCTCAAAATACATCTAGCTTTTCACATAGGCTTCTTACTGTAAGATGCACAGCTTAAAGTAACTGGCAGAGAATGGGTAAAAAGCAATAATTTCTTCAGTATTCTCTACTGAAAGCAATTGCTTCTTGTGTGCATCTGTTCTTACTGTGTCCTTGAATTCCTTCAGGTTACAAAGATTTTTAATAGTTTATTACTTTAACTCCATGTTTAACATTTGATTTACTTTTTTCTTCTCTCTCAGCATTCCCTCCTGTGCTTATCAAAACCCTTTGCAAAATTTCCTTTGGAAGGGAAAAAATCTGCACCAGAACCATGCAAAATACTGGGGTAAGTCCGAAAACTGCAGAATCATAGGGGGGTTGGAAAAGACTTCTGGAAATCCTCCAGTCCAACCCTCCTGCTAAAGAAGGTTCCCATGAATAGGTTACATAAGAAGGCATCTAGATGGGTTTTGAGTATCTCCAAAAAGCAAACTACATGACCTCTCCAGGCAGCCTGTTCCAGTGCTCCATCACCCTCAAAATACAGTAGTCTTTCCTCTTGTTTGTATGGAATTGTGTTCCAGTTTGTGCTCAGTACCAGATCCAGTACTGAGCCCTGGGAAACACTGCTAGCAAAAGGTCTCCAACTAGATTCTGCTGCTGATTACAACACTCTGAACTCTACCAATCACCCAATCCTCAATCCGTCTCACTTCCTACTCATCTATGCCTCACTTCTTAAGCTTTCCCACAGTAGTGTTATGGGAGACAGTGACAAAAGTCTTGCTGAAGTTAAGGTATACAGCATCCACTGCTCTCCCCTCTACTATCCATCTGATCATGACATCATAGAAGGATACCAGATCGGTCAAGCATGAATTCCTCTTGGTGAATCCACTCTGACTACTCCTGATAACCTTATTTTCTTCCATTTGTTTAGAGATGACATTCAGAACAAGCTGTGCCATCACCTTCCCAAGGATGGTGGTGAGGCAGACTGGCCTGTAGTTGCCTGGCTTCTCCTTCTAGCCTGTTCTGAAGACTAGAGTCACACTGGTTTTCCTCCAGTCTTCAGGTACCTCTCTTGTTCTCCATGATCTTTCCAAGCTGACAGAGAGTAGCTTAGCAATCACTTCTGCCAGCTCCCTCAGCATTCCTGGGTGCATCCCATCAACGCTCATGGATCTGTGTGAGTCAGGTTAGCCCAGACGATTTCTGGCCAGATCCTCCTTGACTAGGGAGAAGCCTTCCTTCCTCCTGACTCTCTCACCCCCAGGGACAGGGATTCCCAAGGAGCAGTCCTAGCAGTAAAGCCTGAAGCAAAGAAAGCGTTCAGTAATTCTGCCTTCTCAGTCCTCCAATTGCGGAGCACCTGCTTCATTCAGCAGTGGACTCACATTTTCCCTAGTCTTCCATTTGCTGTTAACAGACTTGAAGGAGCCTTTGTTTTTGTTCTTGATCTCCTTACTAGATTTAATTCCAGAAGAGCCTTAACCTTCCGTGTGGCATCCCTACATTCCCTGATGGTGTTCCTATATTCCTCCCAAGTGTGCAGACCCCTTTTCCACATTGCATAGACCTTCTTCTTCCATTTGAGTTTTTCCATGAGCATCTTGCTCATCCATGCAAGTCTCCTGCCACCTTTCCCTGATTTCTTACTCTTACGGATGCCCCAATCTTGAACTTGAATGCCAACTAACTCGTTCAGCCCCCCTATCTTCCAGTACTCTAACCCATGGGATACCTCCAGGTAGGTCCTTGAAAAGATCAGAGTTGGCTTTCCTGGGGTCCAGGGTTGCAATCTTACTTATTGCCTTGCTTCTTCCGTGTAAGATTCTGAACTCCACTATTTCAAGGTTGCTACATTCCAGGCTGTCTCCAGCCATCACATTCTCAGCCAGTCCTTTGTTATTCATAAGAACAAAGTCCAGCAGCACATCTCTCCTTGTTAACTCTTTCAACATCTGCATCAGAATGTTATCTTCCATGTACTGAAGGAACCTTCTGGACTGTGTATTCCTGGCAGTGCTTCTTTTCCAGCAAATAACTGGGTTGAAGTCCCCATGAGAGCCAGTGCCCGTAATCCTGAGACTATTTTCCGCTGTTTGTAGACATCTACTTCCTTGTCCTGATGAGCCATATCGTAGTAAACACCCACAACAGTGTCAACCTATTAGCCTGACCCTTTATTCTTACCCACAATTTCTCCACTTGTTTGTCATTTGTCCCTAGGCAGAGCTCAATACATTCCACTTGTTCTCTCACATGCAGAGTACCTGCATTGTGTTGCCTTGCTAGTCTATCTTTCCTAAAATGTACACAGCCATCCATATCAGCATTCCACTCATGTAAGCATTGCCATTTTAGACCTCGCTCCCCAAGTCCTTCAGTTTAAAGTCTGCCTCATTAGGTTGATCATCGTAGGATGTCAAAGGTTGCCCTGCCTCTTCTGGGCAGTTGGATCTTATCCCTCCTTAGCGAGTTATAATCTTCTTAGAAAGTCCCATTGCCATAAAAACTAAAACCTTTGCATAGGCATCAAACATGTAGTCAGGAGCTGATATACATTTACTTCTGTCTTCCCTCATTCCTCAGCTGGCAAAATTGAAGAGAAGATAACCTGGATACTAGTGTCCTTCACTCCTGGCTTTACAGTCTTCTTGATTCTGCCCATGTTCCAGCTTCCAGTGTCATTCATACCCACATGAAATAGCAAGAGTGAATAGCAGCCCGTGCTCTTGATAAGCTGCGACACCCTCTTGGCACTGTCCCAGATCTTAGCTCCTGGGAAGGAGCAGACCTCAGACTCCCTGTCACACTAGCAGAAGAGTGTCTCTGCACTTCTAACCGGGAGTCACCCACTACAAGCATATGGTGTTTCTTTTTACAATACCGACTACAGGCTGCTGGTGTGGTTTCTTGCTGATGTAGGTCATGAGTATCCTGGGTGTCTACTGCTGTAAAAGCTTTGTTTCTGTTTTTGGTACTTTGGTAGTGAAACTGGAGGGTGGGGACTGAAGTGGAGTCCTGCTTTTGTGGGTCACCAGGGACCTTGGTGCCTTAGGTACCTTTTTCTCAATGTGTTGTCCACATTTGGAATATGATTACTAATCAACCTATCTCTCTCTCAGTTCCTGTAGTACTGCAAAGGCTTTTAGCTGCTCCTTGTAGCTCAACCACTTGTGGTAAAACAGCATGAACCTGTGTGCATTTTGTACAAGTAGCTACCTTATTAGTGGAAGAAGGTTCAAGGCACTCAGTGACTGACTGCCTGAACTGAGATCTTCTTTCTTATCTAATCTGTCTGGGTGGATGCATCAGACATTTCCAGGGATTTCCCTGAAGGGGATCTGGTTTTAGCCCTCAGAAGAGTGCCCACTAACATACTGACAGAGTTTGAGTGCTTCCCCTCTTGTGGTTGCGAATCTTCAAGCAAGGTACAGTGTCTTGCCCCCACAAACTGCTGTGACAGGGTGCTGCTCCCACATTATAAGTAAGTAGTCTGCCTGCACACACTGTTCATCATGCTCCTGATCTCTTGTACTCCCAAGAGGCCACCCATGTACCTGTGGAAGGGTTATGCCCCTGCTCCTGGCCCTGTCCAGGCAGCATCAGAGCCACCTCTCATCAGGGAAATCTGTGAAAATTAACTGTTTTATAATAACCAAAAAATATAAATTTGTTTATGGACAGAATTTTTTTTTTTTGCCCAATATGAAAAGTATCTTAAATTGCAAAACACTACTGGGGACACTTCAAAAGAACACTCAGTGTTAAATGAAGCATATATTGAACATTTTACTACAAAATTGTTTTGCAGTTTATTGACAGAAATGTTGACATTTATATTAGTGTATTTGATGTCAAATTAATTATCAAGTATTGTGTTCAGACTACAATATGCAAGCCAGTTGAGATCCAGGGAAGATTTTCTCCAGTTTATAAAATGATATTTTTTATAGCCTCAATATATTTGAAATATTCAGTATAATTACCTTGAGGATAGAATTGGAACTAGATAAGACATGGAGATAATACGCCACTGAAGTACTAAATGTTTTGAAGATATGTGGACGTGTAGAAAAGGTAAAATAAACATCAACTGTTTTTTGACACAAGTGTGAAATTAAGGAACTTAATTGCCCTGAGCATGCAGAACTGTTTTCCATTCAAAAACCCCTACGCCCAAATGGAAGCAAGTATGGAATTTGCATGTCAGTGATGAATCAGACTGAGAATGTATTTGTGACTTTCTGTCTCTGAAATAAACCTTCTGTAAGGTTAACATTAATCATTCTACAGCACTGTCAGTGGTTTACCAGCTGGTTTGGCTTGGTTCCGTGACTAGCGGGGCACATGGACCCACGCTGCAGAAGGGGAAAAGTGTAGAGAGATGGGCATAACAACAAAACAGCAGCAATGATCTGAGGAGAAACAAACTAATTTACCAAACAAGATATCAGAATGCAAAATAACACGCTATAATACAATATAATTGGAACAGAAAATCATAAATAAAATGAGAGAGAGTGTCCAAAAAACCAAAGGCCTTACTCTAATGCTGAGGTAACATGTCTAGCCAGGCCAAGCAGAAGAGAAAAGAGGAGGATGTCTCATGATATGTGAACAGTTTTATCTTTCCCTCTGAATGGAAAATGGAAATAGAACAATGCAAATTCCTCTGGAGTATTTAGTATGTAGTTTTTCTTCTCTTCTGAGAACCAGGTGCCTGGAACTGGAGCATTACGTCTTTAACTCCCAGTGCACTACATGATGTTATGATGTGGAAAACCGATAACAAAAAACATAAAACCACGACAAATGTTGACTTAAGGGCTGTAAGATAGTGAATACAAAGCTTTAAGCAAATTAGCACAAAGCTGGCCTGGTTAGAAAACTTTTTTCAGGCTTCTGTTAGACTTAAAAGCAAACAGAGTTTTACCAAGACTTGTAAAGAAACCTTTAGTCAGATTCCTCCCAGAGGCAGGCTAGTTGATCAAATACACCAGGTTTGCATTTTTGTCAAACAAAACCAGAAGACTGTGAAACATTAGAAAGTGGTTACAGAAAAGCAGTGAAAGACTTAGGTGAAAATAATCTGGTTTCACCAGCAGAGATCTCTGAAATTCCTGGGGTATTATACAGACAGGGAAACCACTGTTAGTGGTTTATAAGCTTGAGCTTCTAAAGCAGAAGATACTATGAAAGAGCTTTGATTAATAATTAATGCAGTGCAAGTGCAGTAACGTGGGAATTCTTTCAGACTACTTCTGCAGAGCCAGTGAGCTATAGAAGACAGTGAGTTTAATCTTGGAAGAGCTGAAGACTTCTTCTTGAACTTACAGATCAATGGCTGTTTGTAGATATCATCACAGTCTTTTCATTCTTTTTTTTTTTTTTTTTTTTTACTTTCCCCATTGCATTATTATTATTAAGAATTATGTTTACATCAGCTGGTGGAAGGAATCTCACATTGACAAATAGTTCTTCTACAGGCTGGATTTAGTGTGATCATTTCCTGGTTGCACAAGAAGACATCAGGAAATGCCATTTAATTCATTTGAAGAGGGTTTCTGATCGAAGTATTTAGAAATTTCTGCTGACATAGTGCTACTGTGCTCACATATGTCTCCACATAGGCAGTAGGCACAAAATGAATGCCTGCAAATTTGAAGGTTGGCACATCCATTTTAAAGTCAGAAATTACAAGAATACTTAGGGCTAAAAGTTCAGAAGACTTAGAACTTGAATTCCAGGATTTGTCAGCATGACACAGTACAAGATTGCAATATAACATTATATGTGAAATATCAACAATCAATTACTGGAAACGGCAACATATTTTCAGAGTACAGAAACTTTAAAATTTAGAGAAACCTTGAGAATTTATGAAGCTTTTATTTTCTTCTCTTTTATATTATTATAAAGTCCGGAAACCAACAAACAGAAAAAAAAAAAACCCATCAAGAGTATCATAATAATGATGTCAGAGTCCTACCAAAGGACATGCAGATGAATACTGGTTCCAAATCATACAAAAAAGTTACTAATGTCCTGAATACTTATATATAAAAAAATTGAGGCTAACGTGACATTTAAATTTACAGTGTCTGTAAAAGTTGCATACATTTTGAACACCTGGAAAATTCTATAATAGCTTTGCAATGTAAGTGTCATCTTTTTCTATTTTTATTTTAGATTAGTGGGTTTTAATAGGCCCTGTATCATCTCTTAAAGATTAATTATCATGAAAGCAATGTTCAAGTGGCACTTGTTAGCAACCTATAGCAAGTGTTGTTTTTCTTAATTGAAACCTGCAGGGAACAGAACTGAAAAAAATCTGGTTAAAGAAGGAATGCCACTTAAGGATCTATAAGAAAATAAGTTTAAACTATCATAGTTTTTAGACACTTTCATATTTGAGAGCAAATTTGAATGTTGTTTTACACTACTGTATTTGGTTCCTGTCTCTACAGATCCGTATCTGTACCTTGTCTCGGTTCTGTCAGTTTTGTATCAGTAGAAAGACATTGTACAAAAAAAAGCAGAATGATGCTACTTCTATTTTTAGCCACAGTGTGGGGGGGAAAAAAAGAAAAAAAAGAAAAAAAAACCCAACCTCATGAAACAAACTGTCTTATTTTTGTCCTTGAGATCTATATCCCATACTAGCTTGGAAATGCATATTCATGATTTCTGAGAAATTCTGTATGACTCAAGCCCTAGGGCAGAAATAAAACTAAAAAAAAAAAAAAACAGATGTACTCAAATTATTATAGCACTGATTGAATATCAGTAAAAATCTAATAGAATAACCTGAAGTTTTATAGAGAAAATAGAGAAAAATATAAATTGTAGTAGTAGTCCAAGATGACAGCTAATTTTTTACAGTGATTTTGTTCAATTTAAAAAATGTCTAATTTTAATTTCTTTCATCTCTATGCTTGTGCTTTTATAAGTGTAAGGCATCACTGAAAGCAGATCTACTCACATGACCTCCTTGTCAGTAAATCTGACAGCTGAGGAACTTCAAAGTGTGTTGCAGTTGTTAATATACAGGAGTATACAGGAAGTTTTACTGAAGCGGATGTTAACTAAAGTATCAATGTCTGTTGCAAAATTCCTCACTTCAGATGGCTAAATGAGTACCTGGATAATAAAACATTTCCGAAACTTAAGAGAATTCTTGTCTTTAGAAGAATTTGGTGTTAGATTAGTGTTAGATATGCTTTTGTTTGCATGCAGACACTGACATTGTGATTGTATTAGGTGAAGACAATTGGAGAGTTATCCATGACATCTGGAACTCTTCTAATACAGGAACATTAGAAGGGATTAAATACAAAGTGGAAAAGATTTTTATCTGATTATATTAGAAAGCTGCTCATTTCTTGAACTGTGTAATATATTTTATTATTTTCAGTAAGAAAAGGACTAAACAGCTAAACATTTTTGAAAATGACACAGTAATTTATTTGGATTGTTGTTCTAAGAAATCTATTTCAAGGCTTTTGAAAACGTCTTCCTATCTTGATATATTATTGTAAGCAGTAGGAAGCTACATACTTGAAGATGAGTGTAGAATCTTGCAAAACTAAAGGGAGAGAAGTTTAGACATCTAAAAGCACACACATTCTCTTCCTGAATAGCTTTTTCTGCAAAGTCAGGAGAGAGGAGATTGGAAAGACTGGATGAGAATCTACTATAGCTGACGTATAGCACTAGGTGTATGAACCAGCTGTACCAGCCATGTATTTATACTCCCTTTTATAATCCTGAGTAGGGGATAGAGACTTTTCTAGTACTTTTCTGTAATAGTGTATTTGCGGGAAAATATCTTTCTGCCACAGTATTGTGTTTGGAAGTGGGCAGGAAGCATGCAAAATGTGCTGCATATTGCTTATATGGGGATAAGAAACCCGAATTATTAGGCTTAGCTAGTTGATTGAAATCACATGTACATCCACTTTCTTGTCTTTATCTACAGAATGTTGCCAAACCTTGTCTCAATAAGGGTATTTATCTATTTACAACTTCCTTGCTATTCTAGTAGCTATGCAATCCACAAAATGGTTGTTATCCTAGGACTTAGGGAACTGATTTCTATTCTTGTCTGTTAGCGATTTGGTATGTGAACTCACTCATATTTACTTCTCCAGAAGCGCTACTGGGCCTACATGGCACACTATAACACCATGTAGGAATTAACACCCACAACCTAAATCATTTTGAAGACCAGTTACATAAAACCATCTCAGTGCATCTCCGCATAGGTGAAAGATTCACGGTTTCACAGAGTCATAGGGATTGGAAGAGCCCTCTGGTAATCATCTAGTCCAACTGCCCTGCTAAAGCAGATTCCATGAAGTAGTTACACAAGAAAGCATTCAGTTGAGTTCTGAATATCTCCAGGAAAAAAAAACACTCCACATACTCTCTGGGCAGCCTATTTCAGTGTTTTGTCACCCTCAAAGTAGAGAATTATCTCCTCATGTTGGTATGGAACTTCCTATGATCCAGTTTGTGCCCGCTGCCCTCATTCTGTTAATGGGCACCCCTGAAAAAAGCATCCATTTGACTCCTGCTCATTAGATATTTATAAGCATTCATAAGATCCCCCCTCAGTCTTCTCCAGGCTGTAAAGTTCCAGGTCTCTCAACCTCTCCTGACACGAGAGATGCTCCAGGCCCCCATCATCTTTATGGCCCTCTGCTGGACTCTCTCTCGAAGTGCCTTGTCTTTCTTCTTCAATATTTATAGATGTACCCATTATTAGATTAAAATTACCTTCCAATGCCCTAGCCCATTAGATACTTCCAAGTAGATCCTTGAAGAAGTCAAAATATCCTGGGTGCCAAACAAATCTGTAAGTAAACTTTCTAAGTTTATGGTCACCACAAAAAAATGAACACAATTAGATCAATTTGTTACAACAAAAGTACAAAAGAATCACAAGATCTCCTGTGTAGTAATTATTTTGTGGCTGCTCACATATATGTAGTTTGCAATTGGAGACATTACATACGGAGCTGTTCTTACGTTATCTGCTATAAATACCCTCTTAGATTTGGAATGAATGAATAAAATATTTTGGGTATGCTAAGATTTCAGTCTTTGAAGCTTTTTGCCCCTGTCCTCCTATGTGATGCTGAGCAAGATCCTTTGCTTTTGCTTTACCTAGAATTGTGTTGTAAATGTTTGAGACTTGGAGTTTTTTGCAGAATGAGATTTTGCGGAACTTGAAGCTGTAAATTCATGTTCCTTAACCACAAACTATCTTGCATAATTGTTTATTAGTCTGCATCTGTTGTTTTGCTGTACACAGTATATTTTAGTTTATAGTAGATTGTTTTAAACAGTTCTGAGTATGAAATACTTTATTCTAAAGGGCAATTGATTGTTCAGTTTGATAGCAAGACTCCAGGTGGTGGGGCTTTCTTAGGTGTTCTGAATAAAATCTTGAGAAGGACTTGCAGAATAGCTTGCTGTGTTCAGGTCTAATAGGCATCTTCTCTGCAAAGTAGCAAGAATTTACTTCTCTTTTTTAAGAGATAAGAATGTCGATGAGAAGCCAGAATGTCTTTGAAGAGATTTCTCTTCCCATGTCTCCCCTCTGTGAGACCACATCACAATATGCTAGTTATATTTAATTTAAATTATTTTCCTTTATCACTGATGAAACACTTCATTTAGGGTTAGATCATCTGTTTCCTTTTCAGTATTTATAATTCTACCAATTATTAGATTTTAAAAGGTATTTTGAGAAGACTGCTATTTACTACTAACTTATCCTTCCATGCCAGATGCATTTTTAGTATAAAAAAGCATTTATGCATATTCTTGTTGTCTCTGAAGCTGATTCTACTATTTTTTTTTGTGTGTGTGTATGAACACCAAATCTGAAGAGTATGAGAGCTGAGCTCTAGGCTGAAATAGTATATAAACTATTCCTTTTTCTAAGTAATTAACTCATGTATTTATGATTTCAAAGAAATAAAATGGGAAGTTCTACACAATACTGAAAGCAAAATAGTACAAATTTGGAGATTCAAGTAAATAACAATTGCTGGCTGTTGTACTGTAAACTTCAAATTGGGGTATTTTTTTTTTTTTG
>JAOWBP010004006.1:17229352-17244158 GCA_028571105.1 Tragopan temminckii
AAAGAAAGAAAGAAAGAAAGAAAGAAAGAAAGAAAGAAAGAAAGAAAGAAAGAAAGAAAGAAAGAAAGAAAGAAAACATATTCAAGAAAGAAAATACATTCACTTATTTCACTAATAGTTTTTCATTTCCAAAGCATCAAATAATAAACAAGCTAAGGAGGCAGGATTAATTTAAGCCTAAGGTGCTAAATTTAAATTTAGGAAATCAGCTTCCCCAGGAGAATTTGTATGATTTAAAGGAATCAGTTTTTATATTTCTTGACTGAAAACAGCCGTGTTCCTAAAAACTGATTAAATGAAATAAGTTTCTACTTCTTTCAGAATAAAATTTCCTTTCAGGAGTATGTTCTTGAGAGTAATGAGCTTTTTCTCCAATAACTTTTTTTATTGTTTGGAACAAAGCATAATTCAAGAACGTATCACTGGCAGGAATTCCCTGGATCATGGAATGCAGTTGCGTAGCAATTGATTATCCAAAGGGACCTAGACAGGCTGAGCAGTTGAAGCAGAAAAGTCTCTAGAGGTTCTACAAAGCAAGGTCAGGTTCCTGAGTCATGGCAACCTCAACTACCAGGACAAACTGGGGGGTGTAAGGATAGAGCACAGCCCTGCTGATAAGGACCTGGAGGTACAAATGGAAGGCAGCTGGATATGAGCAAGCACTGTGCCCTCAAAGCTCAGAAAGCCAACCAGATCCTAGGTGCATCCAAAGCTGTGTGGCCAGTGGGGCAAGATCTGCCCTTCTGCTCTGCTTTGTGAGGCCTCACCTGGAGTGCTGCATTCATATGAGGAGTGCTCAGCACAGGAGAGACATGGAGCTGTTGGTGCATGTCCAGAGGAAGGCCATAAAAATGATCTGAGGGATAGAACCCTTGCCTATGCAGACAGGCTGAGAGTTGGGGCTGTGTAGCCTCAAGAAAGGAAGGCTCTGGGGAGAGCTGAGCTCAACCCGTCAGTATCTAGAGGGGAGCTACAAGAAAGAAGAGGTCAGGCTCCTTAGCAATGTCTGTTGTGATAGGACAAGGGGAAATGATTTCAAACTAAAAAAGGAGAAATTTAAATTTGATATAAGGAAAAAGTTTTTTACAATAAGGGTGGTGAAGCACTCTCACAGATTGCCTGGAGATGTGGTGGTGCCCCGTCCCTGAAGACATCCAAGGTTAGGCTGGACTGGGCTCTGAGCACCTGATGGAACTGTGGGTGTCCCTGTTCAGTGCAGGGAGTTGGACTAGATGACCTTTAAAGGTCTCTTCCAACTCAAATAATTCTATGATTTTATGATTTTTAGCTTTTAATTATTTCAGAGCACCAGAATGATTTAAAAAATGTGTAAACAGAATGTGAAGTTTTCTGGGTAGTTTGGGCAAATGCTTTCAATTCTGGAGTGAATGCTTTTAGTTCTGTTTCCAACTGAAAAGCTTTGAGCTGTATGACCCCCTCCCTGAAAAGCCTGGCCTGCAGAGGAAAGTAGTGCACATTATATGGAGAAAGTTAAAGGCACTGAAAGTTGGATAACTTGAGTCCTCTGTTTCTACTATCTCCCATTTGTGCTAAGTACAAGGGGTATTAAACTAAAATTTAAATGTGTTGCTCTTCCACCTGACTTATTTTGCTTTAGGGAGTATAACTGAGAATGTGAATATAGATGAATACTCCCTTTAAACTGTTAACATAAAACTCCAACTTTGGCCATAAGTTCTGAAACTGAGAAAATCTCTGTGAATTTTACAGTGAAAGCAGTCTGAACTGTATTACCCTGCTAGCTTGAACATTAGCATAGTCTTGCATCTGCTACAGTCTGTTTTGGAACCATAAAAATAGGGTTAAGATATGTGCAGCATAGTATCTTTTTTGATTTAGAACACTCCAGATGCGAGTTCACTCATGGTTCAGTTTAAGATTTAGTTATCTTTTTGCTATCAACCTTTAATATGCCAAGGGCATAGAAGAATATGCCACTGCATAATCCAGTCCTTGGCATTTCACTTGATCTCCATCATGTTTTTATAAATGCAAATTCTTGACAGGCATGACTGGCACTGAGTGAGCATAATAATTCCTATTTTCTTTTTTAAATACTGTGGTGATTAGAAAGTGATAAAATGGAAGCTTGGTATGAGCATAAGATTAATATTGCCTTCATAGGAAGCAGTGCTAAGTTCCTTGCTGCAAGTTTTAGGATTCATGCTTTCCAATCAGTATAATCTCAAGAGTGAAAACTTATCCTAGTGTCTGTGCCCTACATTATGTGCAAAATAAAATATGGGATTCAGAGCCAGTCTAATATAGATTTTGCTTCTAATTAGTCTGAAATGCTTTAGAAATTGGTGTGATGCTTCTTAGAAAAAAATAGGGGTGACACTGATTTCCTACAAACGGAGAAATTCATAAACTTAAAGGAGTGACATTTATGGCAGGGGAAATTTTTCACCAGCTCATGTCAGTGTACAAATGTAAATAAGCTTTATAACTTCTTCACGATAAGTGATAGCTAAGTACAAGCTACCCACTGGTTGCCTGCCATTTGGGGCAATCTGTCAGCACTGAGGAATAGTCTTATAACAGTGTAGACCCCTGTTTCGTGAATCCAAGTTTATGTGGGAGATGGGCTTCCCACCTCAAAACTACACATTTAAAAAAAATCACTTTATTTTCTCTTTTTCTTCTAGAAAGATGAAGGATGTTGTTGAAGGGGAAAAACACTTATAATCCTTTCAAATTCAGTTTCTTGTTGGTCCTGGTGGTTTTCTTTAAGCTTTCTTGAAACTGGTCTAGTGCCTTTGTTCACTTGTTTACTGTTAAAAAAATAAATATAATGTATATTATTTTACCTTATCCAACAAGACACTTTTTCTAATTCTTAGAAGACTCTTCTCTATTCTTACAAGGCTATTGATAGTGGCTAGTAAGATTCCTTAAGAAAATGTCACATAAACACAGCCATTAAACATGAGAAAAATACCAGTAAAGCAGCAGTAAAAACCAAAGCCAAAATCAGTTTCCATCACTTAGTACCCAGATATCGAAACCACAGTCCAGTTACAAAGAAAGGCTCTCCACATCAAACTGCTTCCCAATGCCATCCTACTCTCCTCAGAATCCAACAAAATCTGCACAGTTGCATCTATGTGCCCTTAAAATTAAGATTCATTAAAGATGGAACTTCTGATAGGTCTAGACTATGCAACTCTTGTTTAAAAATAAGAAAACTCCTGACAAAGTGGCTTTACTAAAATTAAGTGAACTGTGGTGTTGATTTGGCAGTTATCTTTAGCGTACCTAAAATTCTATATCTAAGAGCTCATACGTGAAATTTTTGGTGAGAAAATATCATTTTCTACCAAGCTATAGAGGTACTCCGGTGCATCAGAGCTAGAAGGTTCTCTTTTCCTGCAGCTCAGTACTTGCAAGTTGATTGGAACTTTATTTATTTCTTGCCTAAAGTTGAAATGCAGACTATTAGAGCAAACAAGCTTCTAATTAAAAGAAGGAAAATTGCTGTGGGTGTGTTTTTGTAAGAGAAAGATTTTTGAAAGAGCAGAAACCCAGCATACATCTGGGATTTTTGTGTGCTGCATCAGTTGCTTTAGAAAATGGATATCAGCCAGCAAAGCCCTCAGGAAGACTGCAAGTTTTAATTGACTAGGAGCAAGAGGTCAGTGTTATTTTTACAGTCTTCTAAATATCAAATGGTGTTGACTTATTAAGTTCTAAAAAACATATTGTTCAGTTTTCAAAGCCCTGCTCAATCTGAACATTCTTGAGAGCTTCGTGTCATCAATACGAATTTTCCATGCAAAATTACTGAATTTAGTGGAGTCTTATTCCGACAAATTGTGAATACGTCTGGAAGGAGTTCTGTCACTGAATTAATACATTACACAGTTTACAAGTAATCATACAGCATACAATTAGTTCAGAGTTCACGCAGTTTCTATGCTGACATCTCATAGCCACAACACACACCTGTGTGCCTCAATCAACAACTTATCTGTTCTTTCTTTCGAAGTTGTTATAGTAATAGAGGTTTATAACATGCTTGAAACATTAGGTTATTGTTGCAGTCACCATTTCATATTGGGAAAAGATGGAAAGAACTGTAAATTTATTCATGATGTTATTTAGGTAACTAAAAGACTTTTGAATCCCTGCAGATACCAGAATAATATTAAATAGTGCATTTCCCTCAAAATATAGAAGAGAAACATATAGGAAACTGTATGCCAAAAGATTTTGGATACGTAATAACATGAATAGTTAATTTGTTTGACATTTTAGAACACAGAGCACTTCACTAAGGGAGGAAATAGAGTCATAGGAGTAGAAATCCTTTTTCAATTGGAAATTTACCAGATTTATTCACAGATAACATGGGAGTATATATGCTAACGTTATTTGGGTCCTGTGGTATTGTATGCTGTGGTTGACATTGGTAAATGAACATTAAAATCTTCAAATAATTGCAGCTGGTACTGTATCTGACACCGATAGAGTTCTGCAGTCAGTAGAAGTGACTAATAGTAGAGTTTTTAATGCCTCTCACCATAACACAGTATGTCATTACAGGGCATTCTAAATATATTTCAACATGCATTTATTTTTTCTTACTCTGATTGACTCCTACTCATCTGAGACAAACGTTATTTTATCTTTTAGTTGCAGAAATACTGGCAGTCTACCCTAAAATGAAAATGGCTATGAGCAATATTTTGAAAAGAAATGTGGAAGAACCACCATTTTGTTTTGCTTATATATAGGCAAGTGATTATTTCTAGCGTCATCTGTAATTGGTTTTTAAAAAATAATAATTTTCACATAGATGTGTGTGAGGGATTTAGAGAAAAATGGCAGGCTGTCTTGTAAACTTGTTTTTAAATTGTCAAGATCATGCATTCCTGCACTCCAAACAGTTGTTGCACCAGTGTTTCTTCACTATAGCTGCTAAAGACATTTAATATATTCAGAAAGGAAGGAAGTGAGAATACCATTACGCCTTAACAACAGATAAGCTCAAGTGCAGATGGCTATGCCTGTTGAGTGTTGTTTTAAGCTATAACTAGATACTTACGTAAGTATGCTTAGTCTAATACATGTAATTAAGTTGTCTTGCTATGCAAGATCACTTTGTGGGTCAGTCCAGGGCTCAAAATGTTAAAAGTAATGGTTATACAGGACTTAGAATGAAGATTCTTATCTAGACAAAACCCAGACAGATTCATCTGCTGTCTCCAGTTTTTGCTGTTTACTGTAAAGCTTAAAAATCAGATAAATGTAAATATAAGGGGAAAAAAATGCTGTAGGAACTTCACTTGGTTTATTTTAGAACTTCATATGCTTAGGAGTGAGAATGAAAAAAAGTAATAATTAAAACTAAAGAAAACACAGGAGATGGCATCTATTCTTTCTACAGTTAGTAACATTGTTAGCAGTGCAGAGGTTTCTGTTTCAAGCAAGTAAATTACTAATACCAATCAGAGACCTGTGATTGGTATGATTTTCTTGTTTCTGTTCTGAGGAATATCCTATGTTCATGGTGTTATAGAAAAACAAAATAGCCAGTGAATACAGGGTGTTCCCACTTCTTGATGACGAGTAAACCCCAAGCTGCCTGCCTTATAGCTTTCTAGCATGAGTACTTGTTTTCTTCTGTCCAATTTATTGCTGCTCCTACTCTGTAGATAGCAGAAAGTCTTCATTTTCCATTCATGTGGTAGCAAAAGAGAAAGCACTGATGCTGGAAGAACTGCTGCTCATGTTCAAACCAAGTTCAACTAATTCCTATGCTATCATGAAACTTAAGATCACTTTAAAGAAATAAGCTGAGTATTGGCATTGTCAAAACCATAGGAACTGTCTAATGTTCTTATAGAATCATAGTATCATAGAATGGTTTGGGTTGGAAGAGACCTTTAAGGTCACCTAGTTCCAACCCCACTGCTATAGGCAGCGACATCTCTTTCTAGACCAGGTTGTTCATAGTCCCATCCAGCCTGGCCTTGAATGCTTCCAAGGAAGGGGCATCCACAACTACTTTTGGCAATCTATTCCAGTGTCTCACCACCCTCACAGTAAAGAATTTATTCCTGATATCTAGTCTAAATCTAGCCTTTTGCAGTTTAAAGCCATGCCACTGTCCTGTCACTGCATGCCCTTCTGGAAACTCCTTTCCCAGCTTTCCTGTAGGCCCCCTTCAGGTGCTGGATAGCCACTATTGGGTTCCTCTGGAGCATTCTCTTCTCCAGGTTGAAGAGCCCCAGCTCTCTCATCCTGTTCATAATTCTGTTATGATAACTTAAAAAAAAAAAATTGTTGGTACATACCTTAACTCTGACCTTTGTGGACTTGTCCTGATGTACCTTGACAATTGTAGAGTGTTTTACATTGTAAAGTTCAGAATAAATAACCTTTACACTTTTAACATCAATATAGTATTAGGACAAGTATAAAATAAGTCCTAGGCTCAACTTTAAAGAAGAAAAAGGCTTTTTTGAACATTTGCATATTTTTATACACAAATCATACTCTCTTTGAACAGGAGCCATCTGCTGGCATAATGCTTTAATAATATATTTGTTTGCTACTCTTCTCACATGGTTTCCATCAGCAAAGCAGATCAGAAATTGTTTCATTAAGTTGTTGTTTGCCTGATCTGCTGTGGTTATTGATTTGGAATAACAAGAATTCCTGCCACTTAGAGGGGGATATTCCTCCCCTCTAAGAACTACTCTTAAGTGAAATCATTTTTTTCTAAATCCTACAAATATTATGATAAAAATAAAATTTTAAGCATCATTGAATTACACAGATTATTCATGTAACTGGGCAGTCACTTAGGCGGTTTGTAATTATCTTCAGAAAAGTGACTACACAAGCTAGTTTTAAACTTTGGAAATGAACTTTGCCGAATTTGCTCAGTGATGGTGTACTTTCTGCTAGTGGTAGAATCTCATACAGCTTTAATCACCATCACTTAGTATAGGGAATTGTTAATCTTCAACAATATGTTCAAAATTAGCTGTGAGAGCATAATATTTTAGAGTGAATGCTGTATAATTAGCACTGCTGGAGGTGATCCTTAGTCACTGAGGTGATGAGACTCAGGAACTCACTGGAACAAGCTGTTACAGAAGCAGATGTGCTTTTCTCCACTTTTCCTTACTTGTATGTGAAGTTTCCCCTACCAAAAACTGTGTGGTGTTTCTGCAAGAATACTTGTCACTATTTCACTGTTGTGTGGTTGTGTAACTTGCTTAGTGACAAAGACTAATCAGTAAGTGCCATTTGTATCTTGTATGTACTATGTCACCCTGGAAGTACATCGTCATCTTGTTATCTTGCATGCAGCTTGTTTTTGTGACTCAGCTGCCAATAGGATTTGTTATCCTACTGAGAGGGAGAATTCTAGCACAGAGCAATATGGGGTGGGCTCAGAGATAGTATGTAAACATGCTGGGATAATGGAGATAGCAAGGACCTTTAAGCTTTCAGATGAACTTGGACTTAGAGGGATGAAATGGGAAAACTAACTGGAAGAGGAATTCATTTATCAAAAATACTCATCTGTAGGAGTCAGACTCCCTTGGCTTTATTTGAAATGTAAGGCTAAGGAAGAACAGCAAATCACATGAAGAATAAACTTTGTGTAATAGCAGTGGAAGGAGGGCTTTGAAAATGGTGTTCAGAAGGGATCAAGGTTAAAGAGGTAGAAAATGATTTTGGTTTGGTTTTGGTGTTGTGTTTTAACAATTGAAAGCTGAGTAGATATGTTCTAGTTGCAGTGATTTCAAGTTGTGTAAGTAGAGGAATATCTCTCTGTACAGCTTTAGCAGAGAGCTTGGGCATGCATTCAGAACTGTCTGCAGTTTTGTCTTTTAGGAAAGATGGAGTCAAGATCTACTTCCTGTGATTAATTTATGCATTAAGATAATGGTTCTGCAGAAAGCATGACACTTCTTCCCAACACCAACCTGTGAGAAAGAGTAGATCTGTCTAGGGGTAGGAAGGCTCTACAGAGGGATCTGGATAGACTGGATCGCTGAGCTGAGATCAATGGGATGAAGTTCAACAAGACCGAGGGCTGGGCCCTGCACTGTGGCCAAAACAATCCCAGGCAACACTACAGGCTTGGGGCAGTGTCTGGAGACTGTTTGGAAGAAATAGGGAGTGTTGTTTGACACTTGGCTAAGCATGAGCCAGAAGTGTGCCTGGGTAGCCAAGAAGACCAGTGGTATCCTGGCTTGTATCAGAAGTAGTATTGCAGGGAGGTGGTTGTCCTCCTGTACTCAGCTCTGATGAGGTCACACCTGGAGTACTCTGTTCAGTTTTGGGCCACTCACAACAAGAAATGCATTGAAGCCCTGGAGCATGTCCAGAGAAGTGCAACAAAGCTGTTAGGGATCTGGAGCTCAAGTCTAACAATGAGCAGCTGAGGGAACTGAGATTTAGTCTGGAGAATAGGAGGCTCGGGGAAACCTTATCACTCTCTGCAACTCCCTGAAAGGAGGCTGTGGCAAGGTGGGGATCGGCCTCTTCTCCCGTGTAACTAGTGATAGGACTAGACGGAATGATCTCAAATTGCACCAGAGTAGGTTCAGGTTGGATATTAGGAAAAATTTCTTCTTCAAAACAGTGGTCAGGCAGTGCAACAGGTTGCTCAGGGAGGTGGTTGAGTCACTGTTTCTGAAGGTGTTCAAAAACTGTTCAGATGTTGTACTAACAGACATGGCTTAGTGGGAAAATACTGGTGGTATGTGAACGGTTGAACAAGATAATCTTGAAGATCTTTTCTAATCTTAATGATTCTATGATGTTCATCACCCCCTTTTCTACTGAGCCTGATCAGGTTCTCTAAAAGAGCGTTGGTTGCTGTACTCACAGATGGATTATCCACTGTAGGTAGCAAATGAACGCTACCTACAGTGAACACTACCTATGGCTGTGGCTAATATTCCTAATCTACAGAGAAAAAAAAAGAAAAAATAGAAAAAAAAGCAGAACTATATAGTTCCTGTATTTGCATCTTTGCATCTTACTGCAAGGGTTTTCTGGCTGTTTAGAACGCTTTTCCTGGAGCATTTTTTTCCCCTAGGAAATTAATAAAGATAATAATTCTGTAATAATTAATAAAGATAAGAATTTTGTTCTGAGTCAGATATTTAATGATTAAATGATTGAAGTTCAAATGTTGTGGTTTAGCCTGGCAGGTGGTTCAGCACCACACAGTTGTTCACTCTCTCCACCCCTTACCAGAGGGACTGGGGAGATAACAAAAAAATCCCAACAGAGTAGAACTTGTGGGTTGAGATAAAACTATTTGCTAAGATAAAGGAAAGGAAAATAGTTATAGCTATATTATATATGTATAGAACAAGTGATGCACAAGTAATTGCTCAGCACTCCCTGACCGATGCCCAGCTAGCCTTCCTAGCAACAGAAGAGAGTGATATGCACTCCCACCCCCTTCATAACTCCCATGTGATGTGGTACAGGATACCACTTTGGCCAGTTTAAGTCAGCTGTCCTAATTCTGTTCCCTGCCAGCTCCTTGGGCCCTTTGTTGACAATGGACTTGGCTCTGTACAGCGCTGCTTAATGGCAGCTATAAACATCAATGTGTTTTTTTCTTGCTCCACTTACTGGAGGTGAGATGAATTGTGATATATATATATATATATATATCTCTATATATACGCACACCTTAAGTGAAATTGAGGCTCTTTTGGAGTCACATATCATCCAAACAGTTTATTACAAATATTAACCAGTTAGACTTGAGGGGAATGGGAATAGAGAAGAAAATGATAGTAAAAGGTAGGAAATAAAAGCAGGGATAGGTAACAGAACAGCAGAGATAGTCACCACCATAAGTTCACAATATCCCACGTATATTCAGATCAGCAATGAGAGTAGACTTGAGAGCAAGTGGGCAAAAAAAAAAAATAGAAGTTCCTTTGTTTGATGAGCCCTTATAAACTGTATTTTTTGTTTGTTCATTTGTTGTTTTTTTTGTTTGTTTGTTTGTGGTTTTTTTTTTTCCCCCATGGTAAGGCACCCATGGCATTTCTGCACGTGCTTATCTAACTTTGAGTGGTAGAGGCCCCCCTGGGCCCCAACACCCAAAGGTCACTTGGAATGTAAAGCGAGCCGCTTAACTGCAAGATGTTCCTCTTATCTTTTGTTGCCCCTGGCAACCATGTGTAGGTAGAGCTGAGGTCTGTCCAGTAGAATGACCTGCAGAAACTCAGGCAGATTTTGAGACAAGAGTATAGCATCTCACAATTATCATCTGTTTTTCTCCTAGAATCAAAACACAGCATAATTCTAGATACTCTGAAGAAAACAATTCCATCCCACCTGAAACTAAGACACCAGATCTCTTACTGGCTCTGGTCTGGAGCCTTAAGCTCTGGTGGTATTAAGTTGGTGAGCAACTATGACAGGCAGTAAATTTGTAAATCCCCAATATTTTTACTTGTAACTACTCCCATGCTTTTATAAATTCTGATATATAGATTAAATTTTCCTTTCTGTGTCTTGTAAGTTCAAAACATTAATTTTTTTTAGAATGTTTTTGATTTTTTTCCTTTCTGTGTCTTGTAATTTGAAAATGTTAATTTGTTTTTGAATGTTTTTGATTTCTCTCAAAATGAAGTAAGAACACATGCATGTTTTTATTGTTGTCATATTTAAATTGGTAACTGATTAGAAGATCTGTTTCAGCTATAATACTTTATCTTTAATATTTCAGGTGCCTGACCTCCCATGTCTATCCATTTATAAGGAAATTTGTGTAATGGTCCCTTCTGAAACTTTTCTGTGATTCTGTTCAGTTAGCTTTCTTTCATTTTGTATTGTGTGTTTTTTTTCCCCCCTTTATCCTGTAAGGTGTTTGTTAAATATCTCGTACTGTAAAAATTGTTAGTAAAGGCTTTTTCTGTTTGGTCTTTCCTATGGGTGTGTAAAACAATGTTTTCTCTACTAGAACCTTATTCTAGACCTTATCTGAAGTTGTAGGAAAGATCGCAATCGCCTTCAAAGAAATGCCAAATTAAGTACCCTTTTTGAATGTATTAATAAACACTGAGTTGATTCCGGTGCTGTTCTGTGCTTCTGGCACTTGCATCAATTGTACCTACACAAAAAATCTAGCTGAAAATACAGTTAAATGAGTCTGGAAATCTTATGCTGACCTCACACAAATGTAAATGAATTCAGAATGTGCAGAGCAGTGTGGAATGAAGTTCTTAACCTTTTAAAATACTGCAAATAATAAATGTGGAAGTGAAATTAACAAGTGAGATGGAAAGCTGTTAAAGGGTTTCAGAATTCAAGCAGTGTATGATTCAGGTGTAATGAGTAATTCAAAAAAGAAAGCTGTGGTGACTGATACCTGGTATTAGAGGGCAAATGAACATGATCTCATGTAATTACCATGCAAGCATACATCTCTTCAGTAACAGTAGCAAATGGCATGGCGTTCAGTTGAATGTCATGCTGTAGGATTTGTCTAAAAAAAAAACAATTAATATTCCTTACAGAGAAGTTGGTTACCAAGCATTTGATTTAGTCTAAAAGAAAATATCTTATTATTATTATAAATTGCAAGGCACTTTTATTTTGAACTGTCATTTTCTGTCCTCTTCAAAAATAAGTGCAGCAACAACAAAGTCACTTTCTATTCATCACTTTCTGTCCAACTTTACTATACTGAAACCTCTGTGTGTTGTGTATGAGAATAAAACTTCTGCATAGATATAAGTCTATAAATACCTTGCAATGAGTGCCTTAGATATGGATAATTGGTGGTTGCCTGGTGAATTCAGCCATTACGTTTATCATAATGTTGTGTGCCATCAAAATTATTTATTGGAGTGCTGTCTTATTTTAAGGTAAATTCTGTCAGACAAAATATTTCACAAAAATCATTTCCATCTACTATTCTTTCTAGATGGTGCATATATTTATATCCAGATATAAGGGAGATTTAGCTTAGACTTTAGGGGGAAATTCTTTACTCAGAGGGTGGTGAGGCCATGACACAAGCTACCCAGAGAGTAGGATGAGTGGGTGCCCTGTCCATGGCTGTGTTTAAGGTCAGGTTGGAAGAGGCCCTAGCCTGATCTAGTGGGTGCAACTCTGTTCATGGCAGGGGGCTGAAAATGACTGATCTTTAAGGTCCCTTCCAGTGTAAATCATTCTATGATTCTGCATACATATTTGGATATAAATATATATAACAATCTAAAATGAAGAAATTATGAATATTTTCCTATGCCAACTCCTCTAAAAACAACATACTAAAATAGCTTTTAAAACTAATTTTAGTGCTATGTAAGAGCTTCAGCACCAAACTCTGGCAAGTGAAGCTTTTGCCACTTTCCTCCACAACATCTTCATGGGTGAGCAGGAAGGTGAATCGAGAACTGGCTGACTGGCACAGCTCAGTGGTCATCAGCAGTGCAGTCTGGTTGGAACCCTGTAACTAGTGGTGCTATGCAAGGGTTGGTGCCGAGTCCGATCTTGTTCAACTTCTTCATTAACGATCTGAATGAAGGGATAGAGTCCACCCTCAGCAAGTTTGGAGATGATGGAAAGCTGGATAAAGTTTCTTGCACACCAGAAGGCTGTGTTGCTATTCAAGAAGACTTGGACAGGATGAAGAGTTAAATAGAGAAGAATCTGATTAGGTTCAACAAGCCTGGATGTTTCCTGTGCAACCTGCTGTAGGAAACCTGCTTTATTAGGGGATTGGACTCTCCGATCTTCAGTGGTCTCTTCCAACATTTCCAATTCTGGCTATGGGATATTCTCTGGTAAATGAGATGCACTGTTGAGGCACAAATCTTTCTTTTGTTCTAGTTTTTGCTTTTATTTCTTTCAATGAACTATAGATCAAGGTGAACTGAATTGAAATAAAATGCCAGATGTTTGCTTCTTGCCTTGTTATTCCAGGGATATCAATATTTTTGTTATTAAGAGATGATTTTTCTGCTCAGGTGTTGCGGTAATGTATTTCTAAAGTCGTGGTCTTGATTTGAATCAATGGGAAATGATATTTACATGATATTTATATACATGACATTTATATACACATTTATATACACATTTATATGACATTTATAAGCACTAGCTTTATCCCCATTAGGCAGACAATTCATACTGACAGTATGAATAGGCAGTATAGAGATCTCTGAGTCCTACTGACACCAAAACATCTGTTTTTCAGATGTGTGCATTATTTTATTTTTTAGTATTTCATTGTGACTCAGATAACTTAATTCCCTCAAAGGTTTTCATTCTTGTCACTTAAAATTGTGATGTATGCTAGCAAGTGGATGATTAAAATTGTTCAAGTGGTGAGCAGTTTTCTTAATCTGTATACAAACTTAAAATTGTTTTGTGGGATTTCAAATTCATTAATGAGTTTACATTTTTATTTGAAATTCTTCAAAGTAAAATGGAAATGACTGCACTATTCTTTTGTATTTTGTATGAAACCATTATGCATCTGTAATGAATTATAACTTGAAAAAATCCCGTATAGATTTGTCATTAGTCATTTCTCAGGAACAGAAATGAATGAGCCTTCATTACACATGGAACCAGTCAGTGTACAGCTTTTCTGCAGAAAGTGCTCTGGATGGGGAAACTTGTCCCATAGGGAAAAGGGAGAGCAAGAGTTGGTGAGATCTTAAAGTCCAAGTTGTACTCTGTGACTCTAATCTTCTTCCTCTTGTGTCTTCTGAAACAGAAGGCTCAATTCTGATGACTGTCTAACTTCCATTTTGCACCACACACTATATAAAAATACTTGCTGCATCTGCACTTTGGTGTCTGTTGCCTTTTTCTTTTGCTTTTAACTGACGGCCCATTTGAATTATAGAATCCTTGGAGTAGGAAGGGATACTTAAAAGTCATCTATTCCAATGCCCCTGCAATGAACAGAGACATCCACATCTAGATCACGTTGCTCCAGCCTTGCCTTGAATGTCTTTAGAGACAGGGCATCCACCATATTTCTGGGAAATCTGTACCAGTGCCTCACCACTCTCACTGGAAAAGACTTTTTCCTTACATCCAACCTAAATCTCCCTTGTTTAAGTTTGAAACCATTTCCCCTTATCCTACCACAACAGACCTCGCTAAAGAGCCTGTCCTCTTCTTTGCTGTAGCTCCCTGTTAGATACTGCTATCAATTCATCTTCTTCTTTCCATGCCCCGCCTCTCAGCCTGTTCTCGCAGGGAGGTGTTCCATCCCTCAGATCATTTTTGTAGCCCTCGTCTGGATGTGCTCCAATAGCTCCATGTCTCTCCTGTGCTGAGCACTCCCCATCTGGATGCAGCGCTCCAGGTGAGGTCTTGCAGCGCAGAGCACAGGGGCAGATCCCTTCCCTTGCCCTGCTGGCCACACTGCTTTGGATGCAGCCAGGGTCCAATTGGGATGCTCATGCCCAGCTGCCATCCACTAGTATCCCCCAGTCCTTTTCAGCAGATAAAATACTTATCACTTCTTTCTTATACTAGCTTTTGCTAACTGGAACAGGTAGATAGTTTGCGAATCACTCTGTACTGATTTTGTCCTTTCAGCTCAGGGCTAGCCGATATATTAGACAAATACAAGAATAACACGAGAGGAAGAAAACAGTAATTTGATTATTGTGAAAAAAACTGCTTTACTGCAACATATGTATTTCTCCCCATGCCTTCTTTAAGACATGAAGAGAAACAGGACAAGTAATGAAGACAGATTATCTAGTTCACACGAAGATTTCCCTCAGCAGGAGAGGATCATGAGGGTATACCTGCA
>JAOWBP010004006.1:17249216-17263384 GCA_028571105.1 Tragopan temminckii
AATAGAAGTTTTATTTCAGAAGAGTGAATGAAATAGAAGCTTCTCCAACTGCTCGCAGGCATACTGATGTGTTGCAGGTATTTAAGTTCAGATGAGGAAAACTGAAATACTCCAATGATCATAAAAGAAAAAAAACTTTTTTTTTTTTTGAATTCTGCATTCCTCGAGAGTTCTTTGAATGCAACTGAATTATATGCTGATTGGTGATATTTACTGTATGGACCATATTTATCAGATTAACGGGAAGAAAATTGGAAAGTTGGGTTAATGTCTGTGAAAATATTGTGCAGCATCAACTGAAAACTTCTGCTATTGAAAACTTGAAGAAGCGTGTTTTCCTTATTGACCCTTAGGAAAGTATTAATCTATTTATTTCTCTATGAAAACAGCTACATTTTGATCTATGCAGAATCAAGAATTGTACAGTAATCAAGAATTACTAATGAAATTAAAACCCCCATGACTGAAATCACAGTGAATTTCTTTGTTTGGAATGGGTTCACTGAAGTGAGCAGTTCATATAATATTGCCAGCAGATGCTACAGGAAGTGAAGTGATCTGATTTACCAGCATGCTTATTCAGGTGTGGCATGAGACTCTGGATCTGCTCGTAACTTGTTTTTGTGGAAATTGTGGATTTCCAGACAAACAGGTGACAAGTTCAGGGATATTTTGTAAGCACTTTTCATGTCAAAGGTTGCATACCAAGATTGAAATGATAATTCATATATAAACATTAGATCTCATAGTGTACAAGTAAGTAGACATCTCTTAAGTCACTCAATTTCTTTTTACACAGCTATATTTTACAACATTACTGTGTTTTATATTGTCAGCTAGACTTTCAGCATTGGAAAAAGAATTTGTTTCCTCATTTCATAAATGATATAAAGGCTCAAATGTACTGATTTTGCCTTTGCTAACTACAAAGTTGGATCCATAAGTCCTTTCTCTCCTCCAGCCTGTACTCTCAGTGCCTCAGTCCTGCTGCTCCATGGAGATGCTGAACTGTATGTAGTTGTCAGTTGGTGATGACACAGTTGAGAGCCTCTGGATAAGAATTAAAGGACAAGCAAATCAAAGGGATGTCACTGTGGCAATCTACTACAGATCACCCATCCAGGATGATGATGCCACTGAATTATTCTTTAAGGAACAGAGAGACATCTAGATCAACTGCACTTGTCCTTATGGGAACTTCATCATATCAGACATTAACTGAGGACATCATATATACGTATTTGTAAACACATGTTTTATTATCTTTAAAAATGGTGGCCAGTTTATTTGCCCTCTGCATACCCTAGTGACATCTTTGTATTCTTCCTGAGTTGCCTGACCCTTCTTCCAAAGATGGTAAACTCTCTTTTTTTAAACTTTTTTTCTGAAGTCACAGTAAAAGCTCCCTGTTCAGCTAGCTCGTCTTATTCCCCACTGGCACATCTTAGAGCATAAGGGAATGCCCACTCCTGAGCCCTTAAGATTTCCCTCTTGAGCAATGTTCAGACTTCCTAGATCCCCATCCCAAACTGTCCTTTCCAACTCAGGATATTCTACGTTTCTATGAATGCTTATTATGTGAAACATAAGCTGTAAGAGTGCAACACCTCCATCTTTGTGAATTTCCAATGGTTCTATGAAAACCAAAAGCTCTTAAATGTTAACCTTTGATTCAAGAAGTAAAATTAACAATTTAGGAGTAGGTGAAACATGTTAAATCAGGTGATAATTTGTAGCACAGATAGTCTGTGCATAAAAGACATACTAAATAATTAATATTTAATTTCATTTGAGGTTTTTTTTTTGAAGAAGAAGAAGAAACAGTATGGAAATTGAAGAGATATAAAATAGTACATATAGAAACATGAGAGCAAGGAGACATGAAAACAGGAACTACAGATATGTTTAAGAAAATAAACAGTAAGTGTATTTATCAAACTATTGCAGTGCATTGTTGTACCTTCTTTAAAAAATAAACCCCCCTCTTAACTATCTTTTTTTTTTTTAATTTTTTTATTTTCAATAACAAAGTATTCAACACAATGGATTCCCATATGGATAAGCAGATGGCACTGTCAACAATTGTTTCTGCTTATGCATCATACCTGGTAGAGGAAATCAATAGGAAAAAAACTGACATAGCTTAAATGAAATATAAATAAAGCTCTCTTGGAATTATACAAAATGTTTAATGGAAACTGACCGCCTACTATTTGGTATCATCAATCATTGTACTTAATCTGGGTTTAGCAAAATGTTGATTCATCATGAGAACATTTTGTGCACACTGTCAAGGGTGAAAAAGGAATTTTAAATGTCTTTGACTTAAATAAAAGAAATACAGAATACCTCTGAGCACAGAAATAATGAGTGCAAGTCAGAACAATTTGTTTGTGTGTGTGTACGGTCTTATTTCACAGAACCACAGAATCATAGAATCATAGGATGGCTTGGGTTGGAAGGGACCCTAAAGATCATGCAGCTCCAAACCCCTGCTGCAAGCTGGCTGCCACCCACCAGATCACGCTGCCCAGGGCCCCATCCAGCCTGGCCTTCATCCCCTCCAGGGGATGAAGGATATTAGTATTTATAGTTATACATTTCTGTTTCACTGTTTAATTTGACCAAATGAATTGTGTTTTTAATTCCCTTTCTGTAAGTTTTTCAGTCTTTTAACATGCTGGTCACATTTTATTTTGACTGTGTACTTGGAGACACTCAAATCGATAATTAAGATTATTATAAAAATACCTCAGAATAGCCACTAGGATAAGCATAATTAATCACAACAGAACAGACTTATTATTAACTCAAAAAATAATTTTAGTTGGAAATTCACCTTCAGTGAAACTTTGACTTTAGTATTTGTTCTTAGGTCAGATCTCAATATTCATACTCTCGGTATGAAAAATGGCAGCTTTGAAAGATAGGAATGCAAACATGTAGGCTGAGTTCATACTGCTCATTGCTTTGTCAAGGTCATAAAGCTTCTAGGTGATCTTATTAACTGATGAAATCCAACTCTACCTTATCTCAGTAATCATTTATAATCTAAGATATATACCCCTGCTAACATCAATGATGTTTTTTCCCAGGAAGCAGCTTTTTAGTAATTCATTTATTTTCCTGTGGAGAAAAAATTAGGGAAGTATCTGTCATTATAGTCTAGAGACCAGGTTAAATTGATTCACTTTCATATGTCCCAAGTAATATTTTCAAACATCTCTGATAAATATTTATTTTTCTGATTTGTTTGAGGGTATTTTCTGTTTGGTCCTTCTCAAGACTGACTAGTCTTGCAGTTAGGTTTTTATTTCTGCAAATATACAGAAATGCTGACTGGCTTTTTACTTTGCTGTAATTCTTACTCTATTTTTAATTATGCCCATTCGGAATTTTAACTGCTATAAATTAAATGTCAAAATATCATGTAAATTATGGCTTTCTGTAGGACAGAGATTATTTTTTACTCTGAAAAAAACCAAGGTATCATGGTCAAAATAAATGTAGAAAAAATAAGCAAATAATGTGTATTTTACTTGCTTTTTAAAAAGAAAAAAAGGATCTCTTTAGAGAATTTTCAACTTTGCTCTTCTTTTTTTTTGCTTGAACATTATTAAAGAAGTTACATGAAATAAGCACAGTAGTATCTCTGACTGTACATTTAATTTATCCTTTTCTCATGTCTGTTTTAGTCTGAAACTGCAAAACTGTTACGTAGTGTAATGTAATAGCTTATCAGCTGAAGCGCTCAGATTCTTTGATCTAAAAAATACCTCTAGCTGTGAGTGAGATAAACCAGAAGTAAAATTCTGTAAATATTCAAGCTCCTTGAGGAGTTGAGTCGTTGTGGAAGAAAAAGAACAGTGGTTCATTATTTCTTTCACAATCAAGAAATTAAGTCTTTCTTAATATACTAAATATAAGAGCTAAACAAACCAATGAGATGTGCTACAGTAGGTTCAAGTGTTTTATTGAATGGTAATGCAAAACATTCATCTAAAAAAGATAATTCTATCCTTCTGTCATGTACATATATAAGATAAAAAATTTGAGGTTTCTTAATCTTCAGTTCCTACTCTGATGCATAATTTCTTTTTTTATATCTGCAGATTCTGCCTGGCACTGTTCCTTTCACTCATCTCTGGTGGTCCTTAGGAAGAAACTTCAGATCTCTGAATCTTAGAAAAAAAAGGCAGCGTCAGCAGTTCCTGTGTTATCTTTTAGGAGATAATTGTTCACATTTCTTCCACATTTCTGAAAATGTCTCTGATTTCAGTTCCCTAGTTTTTCTAGTATGATAAAAAATGTGACTTTTTAATGGATAGGTGAGATGAGAATAGAAACAGCAAGAAATTATTATTTACATCTATTCCAATCCTCTTCAGCTTTTGTTTTATTTCAGTGCATTCTGTTGAGCTTATTTTTTCTTCATTTATTTTCATCTTTCTAAATAAAAGCTACAGATTGCTAATACTTCATTAAAAAAAAATAAAAAATAAAAAAAATCACCTTCCATAATGATACAAATGAAGAACTAATTATCCAATGAAGACTGGAGATCTTTGATAAATTCAATGGCAGTTTATATGACAGGCTATTCCAAACGTGGAAATATAAGGAATGAAATCTCATGGGTGCATCTCAGAAATGTAAAAATTTAGATTTCCATGTTAGTGTTTATGAAAACCTCTTATGTCTGCTTAAGAAGCTGGTGAAATCCTGCATTTGAAACTTGGAAAGGTTCATGGAAAGCCTGTTAAAATCCAGACAATGTTGCTGCAATATGCACACAAAGATTATCTTCACAGGTGTTCTAAAACACATTCTGTTAGTTATTTTAGAGCCTGGTTAAAGCCGTGGCTTGATATGATATTCTTTGTTTCTTTATTTTTTTTTCTCTATATACATTTCCCGGAAACTGAAGCAAAGTTTTGATTTGCAGTGTTGTAAGAATTCAAGGTCATTAAAAGCAGTGAATCAATGTTATGTGAATGCTCCTGAGCTGTGTGGAAAGCAGTGGGTTTGCACTGTGCCTTTGCAGCATTGCCTCATGTGGCCCCTGCGTGTTACTTGCTGCTTATTTTTGCAGTGGAAAGTTGGTGTATCACTGGCAATGTCATGTCCTGTTCTCATTTCATACTCTGTAAAGGCAATGACATTAATTTGTGTCCATTTGAATAATATTCTTTGTCTCATGGAAAGAGATCTTGTGACAGCCATGAGCTTTGTTTAGCAAAACACACTTTTTAGAAATGGCAGTTTTGAGAGACTTCATTTCACAAAAACGAATGAGTAGTTATTAGCTGATACCCATTAATTTTCATTTCAGTTTGACAATTTGCAAGAGATGCAAGGTAAGTATAATCCCCTTTCCACGGTGTAATCCAAATTTTCGATAAATAAAATGGCAATGTTTTCTTTTAATTTCTGAATACTGTCTTTTTTTGTGCTTTCAAACTCCTCAATCTGTCTTTGTGCTTACAGTAGCAGTCTTCTCCATGCCTGTTTTTTTTTTCTTCTTTTTCTTTTTTTTTTTTTTTTCTCTCTCTGATTTCTCTAACGAAATGAAAAAATGAATTTCCCAGGGATGGGTTCACCATGACAGCTTTTGCCATTTTAAACTCCTCCTGCTGTGCTGGAGGCCTTTTTGTCAGTTGCTAGGCCAGCTACGACAGACACAGGGCCACATCCTTCCCCCACACAGGGCATGTGGCTGCCCCTCACCACCCAAATCCAGACAGTTATGACCAGCATAGCAACCTAACATTTAAGAGATTTAGCCTGTAAATATACCACTTTTCAGATTGATAAAGAGCCTGTGAAGAGGAGGTAATGTGGTTACATTGTGACTGAGGCTACTCATGGGAATTAGTAGTACAGGTGAAAGCTTTCCTTGTTAATCAGAAGAAAAGATTGAAATGTTTTGCAGGAAGAACTGGATAATTCTGAAAATTGAAGCAAAATAAACACTCCCTTCTAAAACAAACAAACTAACAAAAGAAAAGCAGTCTGGTCTTTCACTTAGACAGAAAATACTCTGCCTGAAGCTGAGGTGATGAAGTAGGAATAAAAAAAATTTGTAAACTATTCACTTTTAGCAGGATATCTATCCATGAAAATGCTTATGTAGCTGCAGGAACTATCAGCTCTATGTATTTTTCTTGACATACTTGTTAATGACATAAGCTCTAAGTGGAAATTACTTTTCTGGGCATCAATTTTAAGAAAAATGAGCCTAAATTAGAACTGAAATAGAGATGAGCAAGAACAATGACTAGTTTTGTCTTATGTGGAGGAAAGTTTTGTCTCTCTAAGGTAGAAAATGATGAGAACATGAGAGCAGATTTGATTAGTTTCCACAAACAGCTGTTTTGCTATTTTGAGCCTAAATTGAGTCAGACTGATATTTTGGAGTATCACTTGTGCTTCCTAGGAGAAAATTATCATCTTTAGAAGCCAGTGACAAGACTGTTAGAATATCAGTTTGGCTTGAAAGCTGAAGAGGAAGTCAGGTAGGATAATTTTGAAGATATGATGGTCACTTTCACTCTCATATGTACATCTGAGGGTTAGCTGAAGTCTTGTAGAACCTCATTAAGTTATGTAATAAAGAATAGGATCTGAACATATAGTATGCTTCCCAACTGTTTCTGAATTCATTGCCAGCCCTATGAACCATACAAAACTTTGTATATAGCAAATTGTGTAATGTCTTGTATAATATTTTTTATTGTCATATTTCACAGCCAGTGAGTACCAGTATGTGCTTTTAGGTAAGTTCTGTGTGATCATGTTCCTTCCTGACACTTTTGAGGATTCCATGGACAGAACTGCATAGCTAGTGTAGCTAGCTTATATGATTTTGTATACAGAGTCTTTCTTACTCTTCTGTTTAAAAGAAATTAGTCAAATAATTCTGATAAAGCAATATTTATAAACAAGAGAACCATACTGCAGCTTGGTTGCCGTCTCCAAATGGTATTCATTTCAATGTGACATTGTGGCCAAACAGCCCGATGTTATCATGGTATAAGAAATTATTACAGTGATACAGAATCTGGTATCTAATTATCCAGGAATATCAAGCAGGAAGGAGCTGCATAGCCTGAAGATCTACTCTTCTATATTTAAAAGTATTTGCAATAGGAAAGATGAAGGGCTTACTGAATAGACCAAGAGACATTCTGTTTCCTAAGCACATGAAAATATTTCCTGTGATCTAGCACTAGAATTCCCTGAGGAGAATTAGTCACAGCTGCAAAGTTTCCAGCATGCAAAGTTTTACAGAAATGTTTTGATCAAGTCAATGACCGTCCCAGTCACCATAAATAGATACATCTTAGGAGTGATCTTAGAATTTTTACCATCTTATTTCTGCCAAGATTTTGTAAATATCAGATCTTGAATTTTTATATTAAGGTTAGAGACGTCTCAGCAGATATGCGAAAGGCTTTGAAGCCTAAACCAGCATATTATCCGCCATGTGTTGAGACCATGAACTCATTACCTATTCTAAAAGTGATAGATTCATACAAACATTATGAAAAGTATTTAATTGCCTTGAGTGCCTCCATGCCACTGGCTTGTTTTTTAAATCATGCTATGAACAAGTTCCCATTAGTATCATAAAGTTTGAACATTTCTCCAGGTTATTAGAATGAGAGACAAGTTCTATACTTTAAAGTATGCTCACTGATTGTCTAACTTGCATTTAGCCTTTTTTTTTTTTTTTTTTTTTTTTTCTTCTGTTTCTTGTGTGAAGAAAGCCAAGAATGAATGTATGTGCAGCTTTAACTTGGGCTTGCATAATGTTGCCGAGCTACTGTTGATGCATACTGTTTTTTTTATCAGGAGATCATGGGAACTGGTCCAGTTCTTGGCCCTCTGTTTTTATCCTTATAGGAGCAGCAAATCCCACTGAAGGCACTTTCAAAGAGTATAACAGAAGTGTGGTAAAGTTTTATTCTTAAATATATGGAATGCCTTTAACCAAAGGCTGTATTACTTTTATGTGGATACGAAGTACATCATGTACATCAATATAAAATCTAGGTTTTGAATTAGCTTTTCATCATGAAAGAGAAAGAAATATTCATAATGCTTTTTGAGGTGAAAATGTGGCTTTGCAAAGAGAAGAAAACACAGTGTAACTGTCTGGAGTCTATGTTCCCTTTTCTAAATAGGTTCTTTTTTATTTTTATTTTTTAGTATAAAACTTTTACTGCAAATGTCGGGGGGAAGTTCTTTACCGCGAGACTGATGAGGTGTTGGAACATGTTGCCCAGAGTCTGTGGGTGCCTTGTCCCTGGAGGTGTTAAGGCCAGGTTAGATGCAGCCCTAGGCAATCTGATCTAGCACTTGATCTAGCGGCTGGCAGCCCTGTCTGTGGCAGGAGAGTTGGAACTTGATGATCCTTGAGGTCCCTTCCAACCAAAGCCATTCTATGATTCTATGATTCTTTGATTCTGTGACTCTATAATGATTCTATGACGCTGTTTTGAATATTTACTAGATTCGCTACAGAACTAAGCTAGAGGAAAAGGGATGACTGAGACAAAGTTTTTAAGAAAGTACTTCACAAGGGATGACAGAAAAGGTTTTGACTCATGCTAGGTGACAAACTGAAAAGCCAATGAGGTGTGTCAGGGAGAAGACAGTGGAACACAGAAATAAATTAAACAGGAATCACGTGAGTGGATCTACACAGAGCAGTGGCCAACTTTGTTTTTTATTTCTTTGAAATGTAGTGGACAAAATGTGTAAATTTAGTAGTGGATTGAAAGTTACTGTGGGATATAAGTAGAAAAGCTAAGTTCCTGCTTTCTACAATGAGATAGTGAAGCAAAAGTTTGTTAGGATCTCCAGAAATATTAAATTATAAGAGGATATAGATTTTTTTTTTTTATTTTATTTTTTGATCCTTAAAGCAGGAAGAGTATTCACCAGAATCTCAGGTAAAGGAAATAATGTCTGGATGTTAGTTCAATGAGAAAGTGAGAAGTAAAATTGTAGACAAGGGAGGGACGAGATTTGGAACAAATTAAAACAAGATTTGGAACTGAAAACAGTAGTATCAGAAACACATACACAGAGAAAAGGACATTTTACACCAAGCGAGGACTTTACAGATATTCCATTACATTCTAAAACATTAGTTACAGTTGTGATTTATCCAGCCAATTGTCAAGACATAGAAATGACAGCCAACAAACTCAGCTGAGAGTTGAATTGCCGTGTTATCCAAAAGATGGTCATATTCAAAACTGGAAGAATAACAAAAAACAAAACAACTACAACAACAACAACAAAAAAAACATCTGAGGGATAAGTGATGAAAAGGACGTGTATGGTTATTCATTTAGCCTTGGATCTGGGAAAATGCGTGAAAATTATAAATAAAAAATGGGGCATGTAGTGAAGCAGCATTAAAATCAAATACAATGATTGTTTGTAAGGAAGAACTAATAAATTAGTAGTAGACTACCAGCAGAAGGGCTAAGAAAGTTGTCAGTAGAAGGTTTTAAATTTACAGCCTGCAGAAGGATTCAGATGCTGTATTTAAGTAAATAAATAAATCAGGAAAACAAAACAAGTACAAGACCTCACCAAAAACCCATATTCTGCACATCTTCCACATTCCTGTTGAAGTACGCATACTGGAGGGAAATATTTTTTTTCAAATTTGGAAACCAGATGTGCTTAACTGGTGGAAGAAAGGGGAAAGGGCAGACAGAGAGGCTAATATTGGGGGGAAGAAGATAGGAACTGCTCCAATTATTAGACCACGGGAAAGGTTTGGCAAAGCTCTTAAGGGACTGAATCTTGTGTAGGAATATATTTAAGGAATTTTCAGTTTGTATGCCATGCAGTGAGCTTTAAAAGGCTAAGTATTTTACCTTTTCCTTGTTTGTTCTGGCTGTTCTTCATCTAGCAGTTTGAGCCCATCAGTCTGAAGAGCTTTGATTTTATAAAAGCTTCTCAAGAAGCCTTTATACGTATCATGAGCTGTCACTGAATATATTATGTTATGCATCTTTATTTTTTCTTTTCTATGTATGCTGGGGACTTATTAGTGCCTCTTAAAGGGCTAAGAATAATCTGTCTTTCCTGTAAAATTGCTTTTATTACTTATTCTCTGTCTTTGTAGTAATTTAAATCATTTGTCATACTGAGTTGTGACTTTTTTTTTGTTGGCTGATATTTTTTCCCTGATGGCATCTGTTTTGAGAATTTTGTATTGACACTAAGAAGGTGAAAAATATATTTCTATTTAAACTCTGTTTCAGGATGTTTGAAGGAATTAGGCTGTGTATGTTAGTATAATTAATTGATGATATCAGAAAATTTTAATTTACTTAATTCAAGACTCCTTGATCTATCTGAATTTCTCAATGGAAATTTTTATTGATCCAGAAGTAATTATAAGACAGTAAAAAATCAGCTAAAATTGATAGCAACTCATTTGGTATGAAACCATAATAAGGATCTTGGAATTTTTAATGCTATGAAGCTTTCATGAACAAATAGTAATTACTCAAATAATATATATATATATATATATTTTTGTATGATTATGTCTGGAATAAGGAAAGCTTACTGGCATGTAAACTTGTAGGAATTTCCATACTGAAGAGGAACTAGATTGTGATAATCTGATTTATGGTAAATATTATGCCACTTCGGAAGAAGTTCCATCTATTTGATTCAAGAGGATTTAAGGGTCCAAATTCTGTTTTATCTAGCATGAAAGAAATACTTATCTGATTTTTCAACACTGAATATTGATTCACAAATGTAATCATAATTTTGAGTCGATCACAACATTCTTGTTCTTCTGTGGCAAGTCATTTGAACAATACTTCTGATATCATTAAAGCACCGTGAATAAAAAATCCACTAATTTTAGAACTTCACTGATACTGCAGTGTGAGGAGCATATTATCTTATAAATGAGCTGTCAGTAATCTAATAATATAAAATTATATAAATCTAATTTTATATTATCTGGTTATATTTTCTTGAAGAACATCACGGAGATAAAATCTCAGTTTCAGAAATTATGCTAAATGTATGCCAGCTAACGGATAGATGAGATTTTTTAATAGTCAGCAGGGAAATGAATTGTTGCTTCTCAGATAAATTTACATGTCATTCAAAAGAAATCTGAATCTCAATATCATATCAGCACACATCATTTTTAAAAGCTTCTTTTAGAATATATGCTCTTATTTAAAAACATGATGTATAATATATGCTTAAATGAAGCGTATACGAGGGTGCTTTGTGGCTCTTTTCTCAAGTAGTAATATGGATGAGTTGACTATTCTCTATCATCAAAGTAAATTAATTCTCTCTTAGATTTACTCCCCAGTCTCTGGGCAACTAGAAGAGGTGGAGGCAGTAGTCACATTTCCATAGGTAAGAGCATGTTATTTTGACCTTCCTAGTATATGGCCAACAATAACTTGTTCCTTCCAAGGATGTAGCTGTATGGATTTCATCAATCAAATGTTTGTAGTGAAACATCAGAAAACTTGTAACTATCTGTATGAGAAAAATATTCTATGCTCTTCTTTTTTTCTTCATTTTCCATAACAACATGGAGTCACATTTTCTATATCAGAGCTCTGTTATTACAAGTTTAACCAAACTCTAAATCAGGCTGTGATTTATCTCAGTAAGTCTCACTGGTATCTTTAAGTGACAAATAAATGATGTTGTAGATTTATTAGGTATGTTTATGATAAAATAAAATCCTAATTATTTGAGGTATTACACAGCAATTTCCTAGCCACTTGTTGATTAAGTATCCCGAATTCTTTCCAGCTCCAATGTATATTCTTTTACCAATTATTTGAAATCATGAATCTAGCTATAGGATTTGTAGTAATGCCAATTGTATATTTGTTGATTGTCCAGCATTACATAAGTTGTTTGGCTGGCTTGCCAGTTACTATCAGCTGCCTTTGTCCTTATCTGAGCACAAGGAATATGCATTTGAGCAGTGCTTGATAAACAGACTATTCTGGTATTTCTGGTAATAATGAATTGTTATTTCTAACGTGATTAATGTTTTCAGTTTTTTCAATGGAAATTTGTGGGTTTTGTTTAGTTTTGCTTTGCTTTGTTTTCCCCAGTAGAAATAGAAATGTAACAGTGTATGAAAATACAGAATATTGTGGTGAAAGATAACTTGGAGTTCACAGTGATGCGATGGAAATACTTACCAAGTACTTACTTAACTGCTGATATTAAGGAAACAATGTTTTAATGGAAGAACTCTTCTTTCTTACCAGTTACGAAAATTGTGGAGGTACAAGTAGTGTCTTTCTAAACTACGGAAGAAAAGTACTGTTACAGAGTAAGAGTCAAACTGAAAACGTGTTAGGATGGATTAACTATCCTTGTTCCACTGCAGTTCATGAGCTCAGGCTGGAGTAGCTCTCTAGATATTTGGTTAAAACATATATGCTGCCAATTTTCAATCAAAGGAATCATCAAAGCCATCTGTATGACTCTATGTTCTCTTGAGATCTGAAACCTGCCACTAATAATTCTGGGAAACTTATGAAATCCTGTTTACTGGATGTAAGGCATAAAGCCTACTGTTTATCAAGACGTTTCTTAGAATATTACTAACAGGACCGCTTTGTTCCGGCACTGCTCTGCTGAAATCCAAGCTTCTGAAACCACATTCTACCTCTGGGACTGGCCTGCTGCTTTTCCATTTTTGTGCCTGCCTCTCTACTCTTAGTTACTTCTAGCTATAAAGACTGACCACAGAAACACTGAATCAGGGAATTCCAATGACAAAAAGTAGAGCTATTGAATTGAAGGGCTTAAGACCTAGTTTGAGTCGGCAGAAGTTTCCCAAAGAGCTAAAAATGTACAAAGGGAATATATTTTACAACAGTTGTTGTACTCTTGAAAGGTGATGTTTAATTTAGGAGGCTACGAAGAGTGCTCAATGAGGAACAAATCATTATTCTGTAATATAGGTTTTAATGAATTCATGCAGATTCAGCAAGATTTACCTTAACATAAACTGCAAGGTAAGCTGTTAGTACTTCTGCAGAAGCAGTTTTCCTGGAATATAATTTCTAACAAATCTTATTCTGTTTACACCGATAGATTTTGATCTTCCTTCCACACATCAGATGTCAGGAAAACACCAAGCCTATGAATTACTAATTAGTTACACTGTTTGGAAGGCCCAGCACTCTTCTTACAGAATTCACAGCATTTGAACAGTACAAGTTTTACTCTTTCTAATGATATGTTGTATAGCTTCTTTAGCAGTGTGGTTTATTATAAATATCTCTTTTGTTCAGAGCTGAAGTCAGGTTGACAAATTTAATTACAGATGCTTGTCATCAAAGGTCATGTTTTTCAAAATGGAAGGAGATGGAGTGCTTTTTAAAATAGTTCTTTGATGAAAATTCCTGGCAGCTGCCCATAAAAAACAACAGTACGATCACGATGTCTCAAAAAGAACTATTAATCAAATGTTGGAAATAACTTTTGGCACTCAAGAGACAGTAGCCTTTTAAAAGGAGCCAAACAGGCTACATTACCTTTACAACCTGTGTGCTAGTTTGCTCACTTTTTTTCTGTTTCATAGGGTCAGAGAATCATTTAAGATGGAAAACACCTCCAAGATCATTAAGTGCAACCATCACCTAACACTGTCAAGTCCACCACTAATCCATATCCCTAAGCACTACATCCATACATTTCTTAAATACCTCCATGGATAGTGCCTCTATAGTTTCTCTGGGAAGCCTGTTCCAATGGGTAGCCACCTTTTCCAGGAAGAGATTCTTCCTGATAGCCAATCTAAAACTCCCGTGGTGCAACTTGAGCCTGTTTCTTCATGTCCTATCACTTTTCATTTGAGAAAAGAGACTGATGCCCATCTTGCTGCAATCTCCTTTCAGGTAGCTGTAGAGGTTAAAGAGATCCCTCCTTTAACCCCAAACTGAGCAGACATTGAGGTGCAGTCTTACTAGTATCAAGTACAGAAACACAATCACTTCCCTAGTCCTTCTGGCCACGCAATTTCTGATGCAGGTCAGAATGCTATTGACCTGTGTGGAGGACAACTTTCTGATGCAGGTGGTTGAGGAACCGACGAGGGGAGGGGTGATGCTGGACCTCGTTCTCAC
>JAOWBP010004006.1:17263484-17274515 GCA_028571105.1 Tragopan temminckii
CAGCTCCCTGTCTTTCTTGTACTGGGGGCTCCACACTTGGACGCAGTACTCCAGATGGGGCCTCACAAGAGCAGAGATCAAGCAACTGTTTTTAAGAAGGTGAATTCTGCATGTGCCTGCAGATACTGTTTTCAGCTGTAGAATAAGGTCTATAGGAAAGGTTTTGTCAGAGGCATATTAACACCTTCGAAGAAATTTTCTTTTACTTTAGAGGCACAGGATATTGGCAGAAAGGCTTTTTGTTGTTGTTGTTTATAAGTGGCATCTCCTCCTCAGAAAATGAAAATGAACTCAAAGGCTTCTGATGAAGCAGTGTCTGTATTTAGGGTTCTCACTGTATGGTTACTAGCAGACATGGGATTGCCTACTTGCCTGCCTCACTTTCCAATCCTCCTCTAAGCTTATCCTCTATAAGGAATATGTTGGCAGAGATCTGCAGAAAAGGTCAAGCTTATAACTGGTCTTTACCTTTCTGCTGTGTTCACTTATGTCTCAGGCAGATACTCATAAAGATAAATGGCACAGAAATGGCAATGGAGCACTGCCGCTGATTTGCAATAGCTCTAAGCAATGGCTTACTTCCTGTTAAGAAATTATTAGTTGTTAATTATATGTGAGAGAAGAGTGGACTGTTTGTTACATGTTGCATGCTATATATATATATATGCACCAAATAGAAACTGTCTTGTTTACATGGTTAGACAGTTGCTATGGACTGGGCATTTAAAAATCAGTGGGGCTAAGTGCTTTGTGGAATCAGAATGGATTTTAAAACACTGAAGAAGAACATTTAAGTCGGTATATACCAGTTTAAGTTATCAAGAATTATGATTTTTTTGCATCTATAATTTTGATTTTGTTTGGATAATATTTCATCTCTGAGACTTAGAATTCAGCATCAACCTGAACATTAAGAGGATTTTTGTAGTTTTAAAAACAGTGATGCATGGTGAAAGATGACAATGTTTTTAGGCTTAGTTGAATCAGTTTTAAGACCTGTGGTTTTATAAGTTGATTGGCAGCTTTGGACCCAGAAAAAAAGTGAACGCAGTTGATATTTGCTGCAGTTTCTTTAAACAACAGCATAGTAACACCTCACTTAGAGAGGGAAAGAAAAGATTTCTGAAGTGCACCGCTAATTCCTTTCTCTCCTCAGACCAAAGGGTTGAAAGGATCATTGTTCTACTGCCAGAGATTGGAAGGAGTAGGTAGCTCTGAATGTTTTGACTTCTGGGTTATACTTCAGACATCTGCATAGAAAAATAGGACAAGTCTGTGAAGGATTTTAACTTCTAACCTCAACTGATTGGAAAATGTGTTCTTCTATATGCACTGAAAAGTTGAAAGTTTTACACGGTACTTTCGTTTGAAAAGAAAACAAAAATTGTGCCCCTCCCTTTAAATTAACCACAGTACACACCAGATATAACAGTACAACAAAATGCTTTACATATTTAAAGAGAAAATAATTGTCATTTTGATGTTTTTTATGCCCTTGTTTTTTATTATTGCCCAACTAATCTTTAACGTTTTATCTTCCACCTTGGCTCCATTTGCTGAAGAGCCATGGAGAAGCACAGGAGTCTTTACTTGTTACTGAGGATGTGCTGGTTCAGAAACCAGGCTATTGAGAATTGTAATTCAAGGCTCTGATGTTTAAGGTGCTGTGCTAGCACTTCCAAATAAAAGTACTTTGATCTCCCTGTCCTGGTTTTAATGAAATAATGACTCCTTCCATGGGTGCAGATTCATTTCTCCTTTTGGTGGAAATTAAGTCTTAGGTGGAATAGTTTTTCTTAGAAAGATAGTACTTTAAAAGTAAGATTTTCCTTTAGTTTTAATGCTATTTTCTCTGTTCTTTTGTGTATTAAGTATTGATATGACTTTCTGCATGTGTCTTAACTTTTTCATTCTCCTACTTAAACTCTTCTGCTTCTGTTCAAGAAGGGAAATGCAAGATACTTTTAAGGGTTACTTACATGGCATAACTCAAAACTCTGCCTCTGAAAAGAATGTTTTTGTCCACTGAATTCTTTGATTTTCACTTCAGTGCCTTGGGAATAGCTTGTCCTTGTATACTGTTCTTGAAATGTATAATATAGTGGCAACAAGTATCTTTTAAAGTGGTTTTGAAGAGCTCTATCAGTGGAAGAGCTAACAGAGCATTCTTTTTGTTAGGACTTGACCCATGGATTTACTGAAGATGCATTTACAGAAGCAGATTTCATGACTGCATAAGCTTTGTGTCCCCAGACAATTAGTAAAAAATCAGTAACAGTTGTTTCTTGGAATAGAATGAGGTTTGGCTTCTGAATTGCAAACCACTTGTGTAATTTGACTTACAGTTTTCAGTGTATGACTTAAGTAGATATATAGATCAGCTTTGGATTGCAAATGCTTCTGTTTGAAAAAAATATTTACTTTGCATATTCTGGCTTTACCAAAATTTCTGGTATTCAGACAGAGCATTTTTGGTGGATTGTGGAAGCTAAAATTAAAATTGGAAATTGACAGTGAGCTGTAAATTATAAGATTTCCACTCTCACAGTAAGTTTGGGAAAGAAGGGTACTGAAATGGGGGAAACAAAATTCCTCCATTGGTTTGTTTCTTTAGAGAGAGAATTATGCAGCATGGCTGACATGCCTTCTATAGGAGTGGACCACTTCCTAACTTTCTTGTTATGCAATCTGGTCCAGCATCCCTACAAAATGTGTTCGATGAGATAGTTCATATTATCTGGAGCCGTTGTATTTCTAATTGGAAGAAATAACTGTATATCAGGAAAAAATCTGCTGTGCTTTTAGGACTTTGCTGTGTTTTCTGTAGAGATTTCCAGGCATGGGCTGTTTTTAAAATCAAATGCAAAACGGCTTTGAAAGGAATCTTTCATTTGTCAGAAGTACTACACATTCACATGTATGATCCATGGATTAATTTTTTTATGTTTTATTTAACAAGATCAATTTTTTCAGCAACTGACATGAGCCCTGATGAGAAATGAGTTATCTTCATAGTCAAATTTCGCACTAGTTCACATGCCAAATTCTTCATAAAACTGGAAGCTGTGTTCAGTGACTATCATTGACTCACTGTCATTTTGACTGTACTACTTCATTTTGATGTCCTACTATAGTACTTTCAAAAGAGAAGATGGACTATAAAATAAGAGAGAAAAGGACAATGCTTTTCACTTGGGCCTCTTCACATTCCAAGGACTGCTAGCAACCATTATCAATATTGTTTTATAGTTCTCATTAACAGGCATGTTTTTATTTGTCAGCTTGCTTTAATTCTGTGTTAGAGGTCTGGCTCATGCTGAGTTGTTAAAGAAATCTTCTGGCAGTAGCTCATGAGTTTCTGAAAATGAGGTTAGAATAAATTTATTAGGTTATTAAAAAATGAAAAACTCTGATGTCCTATAACACAAGAATACTTCGTAAAAGAAAATGGTAATTGATGAAGGATGTATGTCCCCCTTAATTCTGTGAAAGGTAGACTTTCAAGCCATTAGTAGTGGAAGAGAGAATTCCTCTCAGCAAAGCAGTTTGTGATCATATAGTAAAACAGTGTCTCATAGTGCATGCCACTCCCTATGACATTATAAGAGCAATCTTCACAATGAACGGGCTGTTTTATGTATAAGACAAAAACAAACCCATATGACTCATGTTTTTTTGTAGACACTACATAGTTAGTAACTAAGAAGGTTGTCCAAAGAGCCTGAATATTTTTTTTTTCTGCTTAGAAAAGTTGATAATTAAGCTATTGATAACACTGGATTATTGAATTCTCTCATTTTGTCACTTATTACATTTTTTTTTTTTTTAAGAATTAAAAAGAAGTGAAGAATAGAACAGAAAAAAAATGTAGAAATGTAAAAATAGGAAAAGGCCTGAATGTGAAAAAATAACAGATTCTTCCCTTTCACCATCTTTGGCTCTTTAAACTATTACAGTTAAAAAACTATCCGCAGCTCTCAGTCAGCTGGCTTTATTTATTATTTTCACCAGAGCTCTTTTAATCAGAGAACATTGTTTTCACTGGACTGGAACCTTAAGGTTCTGTCCCATATGTTTTCCATTGATCTGGACAAAAATTTGCTTTCAGATATTAGTGTGACAACACCTGCTCGCAGTGTCTTGTTCTGGAGAGAGACTTTCTTTTAGAAAGTCTTCCTGAACATTATGTAGTTGCCACGATGACCTGTCATTTCCAGGGCTGTCTGTAGCATTTTAAGTGCAGCAGTGTTTTGCTCCATTACAGAGATGCAGATGGGCATAGTGAAAATGCTTGGAGATAGGGAAGTGGATACTTCCTCTGAAAAAAATAAAAACATTTGTTAACATCTATCATTTCTTTAATTATCAGTGATAATTTAGGCACTCTAGCCAGCAAACACAGGGAATTCATGTATTTAAAGAATGATGTAAATGAAATATTCTTTTCTAAATACTTTTTTCTAGAAGAAAGATTCTTTTAGGGTATTTAGAATTACTATTCTAAGCCTTACTGATTTTAGGTAGCCTGATATGAAAGTATAGGAATAAATCTTGTTGACCATTTTATCTAACTATTTATATTTCTCCTATGTGAAACTGGTTTGTTGGTTTCCTCATGCTCATTTACTTTGATGTTGGGAAGTATTTTTTTCCATGAATGAGGCTATTCCTTTGAAGACTGAACTTGCATATACTTCAGAGATGTAGAGTCAAGGCTGTCTGTTTTGTATTTCTTACTTCTTAAGTAACACTTTAAAGTTTTTTGTGAGGCAACCTGTTGATGAATTCTATAGATGTACTTTTTGTTCTAAGTGCTGAAGGCACTGCAACAGTCCTCTGCTTTATCCATGATACACCAGTTGGAACTCATCAAATAATTCATTCCATTTAGCATTTCTGGATGTTTGTGTTCATAGTTGGTTTAAGTGTAAGATATGCAAATGCAAAACATTACAAATGTATTCACAGATTGATAACCTTTGTTTTGACAAAAATTACTTGCTATTCCATATTCAAGATATTTTCTTATTTTCAGTTTAGTTTCAAGGCTCACTAGTGAACTTTTTTCTCTTAATTGATTGACCACCAAAGGGATGATTTCATCTTCATTGCTGAGTAACAAGTATGTCACAGAAATGCCTACTTTTATACTTCATTGTGTGAATGCTGGCTGTAATTGTGTTAGATGCCATACTTTCAGTATCACTTGAATATGAGAAGTAGTACTACCATTTTGCAAATTCCTCATTTAATATTTTTTATCTTTAGTATACCTCCTTTGATTTCTTTCATTAGTCTTCACAAATATGATCCTTGCTTGAATGACTTTGAGGTTTCTGTGGACTTCCAGATGTGAACAAATGTAGCTGTGTCGGAAGTTTTTACCCCCTTCTTGTACAGGTTACTATGAAAGGGAAGAGCATAAATGGTGCTGTATTAGTTGTTGAAATCCCACAAGCTACAAGGAAAACATTAGAGGTAGATAACTTGGTGATAGTAGAAAAGAATATTAATACATAATATTGCATATTATACACATGGTATATATATACACTTGTGCATACTGGTAACTAAATAAACTTGAATAGTATAGGGCAGTACTGGATATTATCTTTTGTCATTTTATCAGTCTCTTTGTCTAAGGGCAAACCAACTTGCATATTCATGATCAAGCTTTGTATAAACTGTTTACAAAAGCTTCCAGTGATAGAACACTCTGGTTCCACCAGTGTCGAAGTCTAGAGAAAGAAAGACTTCTCGTTGATTGAGGATGATCTGGGCAGAGATCATCTGGGCAAACTCAACGTATACAGTTCTATGGGCCCCGATGGAATTTGGGGAATTCCCATAGATGAAATCCCACCAGTGCTGAGGGAGCTGGCAGAAGTGACTTCCAAGCCACTCTCTATCACCTTTGAAGAACACGGAGAACAGGAGAACAGGCCTGAGGACTGGAGGAAAGCCAATGTCACTCCAGTCTTCAAAACAGGCAAGAAGGAGGAACGGGGCAACTTCAGGCCAGCCTCACTTCCATCCCTGGAAAGGTGATGGAGCAATTTATTCTGGATGTCATTTCCAAGCAAATGAAATAAAAGAAAGGAGCAGTTGGAGTGGATTCACCAGTCATGTTTGACCAATCTGGTACCTTTCTATGGTGTCATGATAAGATGCATAGATGCTGATACCAAGGTGGAAGGAATGGCTGACCCACCATGCTTCTGGTCAACAAGAATCATAGAAATAGAACATCATAGAATCCTTAGAGTTGCAAGGGACAACTCCCCTGCAATGAACAGGGACATCCATAGCTAGATCAGGTTGCTCGGTCTCATCCAGCCTGACCCTGAACATCTCCAGAGATGAGGCATCCACCACCTCTCTGAGCAACCTGTTCCAGTGCCTCACCACCCTCACTGTAAAAGATTTTTCCCTTATATCCAACCTCAGTCTCACCTCTTTAAGTTTGAAACCATTTCCCCTTATTCTATCACAAAAGACCCTTCCAAGGTAGTCTGCCCCTTCTTTTCTGTACGTACTGATAGGCCATTGTGCTGTTACACTGGAGTCATCTCTTCTCTGGGCTACACAGTCCCATCTCTTACAGCCTGGGAGATGTAGGAGAGATGTTTGAGGTGTTCTATCCCTGTGACCATTTTTGTGGCCCTCCTCTGAACACACTCCAAAAACTGGACAGGCTAAGATTTGGGTGGAGAGGAACCTGATGAGATTCAGCAAGGGCAAGCATAGGGTCCTAAACCTAGAGTGGGAATGACTGCATGCATCACTACTGGCTAGGAAATGAACTGCTGGAAAGTAGCTCTGCAGACAAGGATCTGGGTGCCTTGGTGGACAAGTTGGACACAAGCCAGCAGTCTGCCCTTAAGGCCAAGAAGACCAAAGGTACACTGGGATGCATTAAAAGCAGTATGACCTGAAGGTGGCGTAAAGTGATCCCTCCCTCCTACTCTGCCCTCATGGGGCCACATCTGGAATACTGCATCCAGTTCTGGGCTCCCTTTTTCAAGAAAAATGGAGAACTTCTAGAAAGAGTCCAGTGGAGGACCACAAAGATGATAAGGGGCCTGGAGCATCTCTCTTATGAGCAGGAGAGAGGAGCTGAGAAACATGGGACTGTTCAGCCTGGATAAGAAAAGACTGAGAGGGGGTTGTCTTATCAATGCTTATAAATATATTATCCATATAAAGTGGATATAAAGTGGACAGGGCCTGGCTCTTCTCAGCAGTGCCCAGCAACATATCAGGGTGCAATGGACACAAGCTGGAACACAGAAAATCTATATGAACATCAGAAAAAAGTTATTTACTGTGAGGATGACTGAGCACTGGAACAAGCTCTCTAGAGAATTTGTGGAGTCTCTTTCTCTGGAGATATTCAAGACCTACCTGGATGCTTTTCTGTGCAATGTGCTTTAGAAGGAGTTTGGAGTAGTTATTTCCAATGGTTTCTTCCAGCCCCTGTGTTTCCATGATTCTGTGAAATTCTGACTTCTCCTGATCTATTTAGTTTCTCTTGCTTTAAGTTTCTCCAGACTGAGAATGAAGGTACTTTTATGCTATTTATGATCAGTCATGCTAAGTGTTAAAATGAATGCTTTTGCAGCATGCTGTAGACTGTTCTGTGTTGGGGATGTGGGGGCCATGAAAGAGTTAGAGAATAGTTTACTGACAAAATATTTCAATAATAAAATAAAACCTAAAATTGAGTAAACTATTTGCTGCAGCACATTGGTTTCCAACTGCACAGGCATTGTTCTAACATCACTTCTGAATTCACTTAGAAACACATACAATATTTAAAAACCTAATGATATCAGCCACTGTATGACTAGTTTGAAGAAAGTATCATGAAATTTTCACACAGAATACTGGATTCTAAAAAGGAGGGGAAGAATCATGTTATTCAAATGTTAAGTTGTTGCCGTCATTCGTTTCATGTCTATCATAGTTTGAGAAATCATTTAAGTTGTCAAAGTGTTAATTTTATGGAATTTTGGGTGGTTATAAAAGTATTAATCAGTACTAATAGATGCTTCTAAACACAAAAATGTCTTTACTCCTTTTTTTTTTTATTATTTTTTTTAAGACTAAAAAGAGTAGTGAAATATTGCCAGATATCTATGCATTAAAGTATAATTTTTGAAAGAACTCGATAGTACAAACAGATGCTTTAAATTCCAACATCAAAGCCTTCTGTGAACTTGTGCACTAATCTCTGCTTTGATTGCTTCTGATAGATAGTTTCTTTCCTTTCCCCAGGAGATCAGTGCTTGTGGATTTCCAGCAAAATGAACTTTGAGATTTGCTTCTGAAGGCATCATTAAACTATTCTATTTTCTGATGGTTTCAGGTTGGGAATTGCTTTACAGTGAAGAAACAGTGAAGTTCTTCAGTTAGGAAAATAAATTTATTTCCTCTAAGGAGTACATTACTTTCAGTCTTTATTTCTAAGATCCAGTGTTACTGTCTTTTGATCTACAGTCATTGATCTACAGTACATATGTTTACATATTTTCTATAGATGCTTGAGCCAAAGAATGCATATATTAATTCCTCATGAAAATTAAAAAATCTCATTTACCTAGTGTCAGTGTCAGGACTACTATGTTTCATTTTGATTGCTTGCTTTTTTTTTTTTTCTTTTCCTTTTTTCTTTTTTTCCTCAATGCACTTGCATTGTGTGTAATTTTGGGAGATGGGCAACAACAGGAATGTGAATCTGTACTTTCTTATGATGTCACCTAGGTCTTGGATTGTTAGAAAAGCTATAGAATAATAATTTTTTTTCCATATCTTCTCTTCTAATCTGAGTTTCAATTATTCATAGATGATTTTACAGTTTTTGCCAGAGTTCATTTGGACATATGTATGTTATTGGGCATTTCTAAAAACAGAAAAATAAATTTAAACATCCTGAATTATTAACACAATTCCCCAAATATCTTTCTATATAATACTGGAAACAACTGATATTTTATTGAGATTTAATTTTACTTGTATGCTGCATCCTGCCAAAATCTAACCTTCCCCATGGAGGAGAAAAGAAAAGCTGATACTTTGTTCTCCAGGCCACACTAATCGGAGGGGAGGAAAGTAACAAGTGATTGGACAAATAGTGGTGCAACCTCAAGAGAAAAACTTGTGCCTGTTTAAAAAGATTATTCTTTCTTCCTCTGTTGGCTTAAACTGTTAACAAGAGGCAGCTGAAACAAGGTGAAATTTGTCATTTCTCTTGAACTAAAACCAAGAGAACTAATTATCAGGAAAAGATTTCCCCTGTGGACTGCAAAATCAGTCTTTAGGTTAGAATAAATGATAATAAGGAAGTATGGTTATTAAGTCTTACGCATGGTATCTAGGAAATAAATATAAAAGGTCACTTCATAGGGTATTATTATGCAGAAGATTTCAGGCTTGTAGATTCTGATTTGGTTAAAAAAAGATGCTGAATATTTAACAAGCTTGTACCATATATGTTTCTCTTATCACTTGTCAAATAATTGAATGAGGGAATGTAACTCCCAAGAACTTTAAAATGCAGATGGAAGTGAAACTTCAAAAAATCTGACTCTGTGAAAAACAAGAGTAACAAATAAGAACACTAAAAAGCCTCAAAATGTGTCCAGAGAAGAAACTCAGGTTGACAGCGTCTCTGTAGAGGTTATACTTCAGCTGATTTCATGTAGGAGAAGACTTCTGGGTTTTGGTCCTAATGCCTCCTACAGATCCTACTTAACCCATCAGTGGTGGTTAGCACAGTTTAGCCTGTTAAAAGTAGGTTCTCTGTTAGATGAAATGGAAAATGGACTAGAAAATAATAATTCATAGGAAAGAGGGAGTGAAGGAGAAGGAAAAGTGACAGATGCAATAGGTCACTCACTCCCTGAATTTCAAGGCTGACCAAAATAGGCTTTTCTTCTTAATGTCTCTGTTAAAAGTTTGTCTAAAATGTTTTTGAAACCTCTGGGATGACGTTCTGCAAGCTCTAAAAGCAATCCACTGAATGCTTTTCTAGCATTATTGTTAGATGCATAATTTTAAATCTTTTTGCAGTGTTAAGACATAATATCTGACCAGGAAGATAAGTTCACTATCCTACATACAGAGTGAGTTCACATAGGGGAAACAGGATTTTCTCCACTTTCCAGGCCTTTCCTCACATGCTGGCAAGTATCCATTATTTAATGATGATTCCTGTTGCCTGGTGGGCACTCTGAAATTTTCTACGTATCTTCTGAAGAGTCCTGAAGAACCATTTTGTTGAAGGACGTATCTTAAACTGAAATTAGGTTTTGGAGATTGAAGGCTTTTATTAGATTTGAGACATACGCTCTTGAATGCCTTTGAACATTTGAGTTCAGTGTTGTACAGAATTGGAAACAGATTCCTTGTAAAAAGTATTTTGGTGATCTTCAGTATGAGGGCAGACAGGTAGAACAGAACTTGCCTCTGTAATTCACGAATACAGTTTTCCTTGTTATTTGTGGTTAACATATTAATAGCATTTATATTTCCACTTTATTTTTCTCTTCTTCTCCTCTATCTCACTTTCAAGGGGTGATGAGGAAGAGAGATGCAGACCTTTTTCTTCACTTTTGTGATAAATTATTTTCCTCTGGCCTTGCAACTTCAGTATAACATCAGATGTTACTCTGTTAGATATATTTCCTATTCTCATGTTGCATTTTAAATTTCTGAATTTGTCCCTTTGCAACACAAACTAATTATACTTGTAAATGAATTATTTTAAATTATTACCAAAGTGTGAATGTTTTACTGAAATTAAAAATACATTTGCATTGCCAAAATACTATTTTCAGATTGAAATATTGATCCAGGAGTGATAGCTTAGTCTAGGATGCATACAGAGTGATGTGCTCTTTGATTAGTTGATCCAAAAAAAGAAAAAGAAAGAAAGAAAGAGAGAAAGAGAGAAAGAGAGAAAGAAAGAGAGAGAGAGAGAGAGAGAGAAAGAAAGAAAGAAAGAAAGAAAGAAAGAAAGAAAGAAAGAAA
>JAOWBP010004006.1:17279139-17306267 GCA_028571105.1 Tragopan temminckii
GGCAATCAGCTTCTCCACAAGGATGTTGCGAGAGACAGTGTCAAAGGCTTTACTGAAGTCCAAGTAGACCACATTGATAGCCTCACCTTCATCCACTACGCGGGTCACCTTATCATAAAATGAAATCAGGGTTGTCAGACAGGATCTACCATTTGTAAACTCATGCTGTCTGGGCCTGGTCCCCTGATTGTCCCCTGACTGACCTTCAACTGGTCCATGATGGCTCCCAAGATTATCCATTCCATAACCTTCCCCGGCACAGAGGTGAGACTGTTGAGTCTGTACCTAGTAGGATCATCTTTCTGGCCCTTTTTGAAGATGGGCATCACATTTGTCAGTCTCCAGTCTGCCAGGACATCCCCAGTTAACCAAGACTGTTGAAGAATGATGGAGAGTGGCTTGGCAACCACATCCGCCAACTCCCTCAGCGCTCTAGGGTGCAATCCATTTGGCCCCATGGACTTGTGAGCGTCCAGCTTTCAGATCAGGTCCAAAACAATCTCATCATGGATCATGCAGGGCCTATTCTGTTCCCCACTCCTATCTACCAGTGCAGGGGGCTGTGTTCCCAGGGAGTAACAAGTCTTCCTATTAAGGACTGAGGCAAAAAAGGCATTAAACACCTCAGTCACATCCTGATCCTTGGTCACCAAGTTGCCCTCGGTGTCCAACAAGGGATGGAGATTCTCCCTAGCCCTCTCTTGCTGTTGATGTATTTATAGAAATATTTATTGTTGTCCTTTTCCTCAGTGGGCAAGTTCAGTTCCAGTTGGGCTTTGGCTTTTCTAATTTTCTCCCTGCACAGCTTCACTACATACCTGTAATCATCATAAGTTGCATGCCTACTCTTCCAGAAACCACAAACTTTCCTTTTGTTCCTGAGTTCCAGCCAAATGTCTTTGTTCAGCCAGACCAGCCTCCTTGCCTGTTAGCTCATATTGCATGTCTTGGGGATGGTCAGCTCCTGCATCTTTAAAATTACTTTCTTAAAGTATTCCCAGCCTTCCTGGTCTCCCACAGTCTCCAAAACTACCTCCCAAGGGACCCTCTCAATCATGTCTCAATAAAGTCTGCCCTCTGGAAGTCCAAGGTGGCAGTTCTGTTGACTCCCCTCCGTGGTTCAACAAGGATCAAAAAATCTAGCCTCTCATGATCGCTATGCCCCAGACAGCCTCCAACTTTTACATCCCCCAGAAGACCTTCTCTATTAACGAACAGCAGGTCCAAGATTTTGTTTCCCCTTATTGGCTCCTTCACCAGCTGTGTCAGGAAGTTGTCTCCCACACACTCTAGGAACCTCCGGGACTGTTTCCTATATCTGCTGTATTACAAACCTAGCAGATGTCTAGGAAGTTGATGGCCCCCACAAGAGCAAGGGAGAGAGACCTTGAGACTTAATCCAACTGTCTATAAATTGTCTTGTCCACCTCTTCATCCTGGTTGGGATGCCTGTAGCAGACTCCCACAATAATATCAGTCTTATTGGCCTTTGTTTTTATTCTATTAATTTTCCTCAAACACTACAAATCACTGATATCTCTGTAAAATAAATCCATCTGATTTCCTAGGTTGCGAAGTATGTCTGTGAGAGATATTGCCAGAAACTGTAGGAAGAATAATAGTAATAAAATACTATGAGGGTATTTAGACCTCTCATCAGATTTTAATCTCAATTTACAGAAATTTTTCATGACTGTTGTCATGTTTGATGCAATATGGCTGAGATTCTCGTTGATCATCTACATGATGCATGCAGTCTTCTTCATGTAGTAAGATATTTCAGACGTTCTAAGGATCAGGAACAACCATTTCTGCAATGCTGGCAGGGACTAGAAATGCCGGTGGCATAAAGTGTGGATGAATTGAGTCTCTAATTATTCCTAGGCATGGGCCAAAGTACTCGAATCACTTATAGGTATAAGTTAAGTGAACAAACTTCTAGGAATGAAAAAATTTCGATGAAAAAGTGCTGAAGAAGTATCACCTTTCTCTAGAAGAAGCCCTGTTCTGCTATTCTAGATTCAGATCATGATTGCTAAAAGGGTCCTAAGTTACTTAAACTCATATATGAAGATAAGATTCTCTCTTTATAATCTAGAAATCAAACTAGAATTTATTTTTATTTTCCTAAAAATGGACATCTCACTTTAAACTGCTGGAGAGTTGGTACAAATTCAGAGCAAATCTAAACAGTGAGACCTTAACCACTTTGATATTGTGCTATAAGCCACTATTTTTTGTTTCTGAAAGTATTTAGATTCTCCCATGCTTCATTTCTGTGCATTTCATAATATCTTAGTCTAAATTAATTTTTTATAGGAATATATTCTCTTACTGGGGGGGAAAAATCATAAATTCATCATAATCCTGGTTAATATTTTATGAGATTCAAGAAAAAAAATATATATAAAACTGTAGAATAGGGTTTCCTTGACTTTCATAGAATTAATTTTTGATAATGTGGTTTCCAGATTACATAAGCATTGAACATGGATTGCCATATGATAAGAGACCAGAAGAATTTCTTCCTGACAAGTAAAATACAACAAGAATAATTTAACTTTCTAAACAGAAAGATGCAATGTTACTCAACATATTTAATAATTCCTGAAAAAGATGTTGAACAGTAAGGCAGAAAAGCTTGTTAATGGGGATATACAGGTTAGTCAACTAGGGAAGACTGATGTATGGGAATAGAAGAATGTTCTTAAAAGTTTTTCTGGTTTGAACATCAATTAAGTGGTGAAGTATTCCTAGACTCAGTGGCCCTGTAGTCTTACTCAGTACTGTGAGCTGATGGATGAGCTTCACAAAGATCATGACAGCAAATGAGACTCACCCTCAATAAATGCAAAGCATTAAGACATCTATGAAATTGGAAAGGATTTGGAATTAATTATTCAATTCAAGAAAGAGACATGAATGTTTTTATAGGCAGCTTGATGAAGACTTAAACTGTGGCCAGAAAACTAAATAGACATTAAGAAGCATAAGGAAAAGCACATAACACATAAAATATTGTAATTAGATCTTACTGGGAAGTGTTATCTCAGTAATGTGTAATTTTGCTAACTTTGAACAAATCTCGAAACTTTATTTGCAAAAAAATCCATAACACTTGGACAAAAAAAAAAAAAAAAAAAAAAAAAAAAAAAAAAACCAATATTCCTGTAGAATCTGGTCAATTGTATAAATGACAAGAATGACAAAAATTATTTTTGAATAAATTAACAAAGTGGGTGTTACATCTCCATGCTTATAACGGGGAGGATGAATTATATCACAAATTGAAAAAAACATTGTGCTGGCGTTTTGTCAGTGGTTTTTGGCCTCGTTTGACCTGGTTCCATGACTGGCGGTGTGGGGGAACCCACAGACTCACGCCCTGGGAAAGGGAAAAGGGGAGAAAGGGGAAAGGGTAGAGAGATGGGCCTAAAAACAAAACACCAGCAGTGATCTGAAGAGAAAAGGAATTATTTTATTGAATAAGGTATTGGAATGCAAGGTAATACACTATAATACAATATACTTAGAATTGAAGCTAATATATTAAAAAATAAAAGAGAGTGTCCAAAAACTGAAGGCCTTACTCTAAGTAAGCTGAGGCAATATGACTGGCAGCAGAGATGAGCCAGATGATCAAAAGGGGAGGTCAAGCGATCTACAAACAGTTTGTATCTTTCCCTCTGAGCAGAAACGGTAAGAACAACAAATAGTCCTCTGGGGGACTTAGTTTTTCTTCTCTTCTGGGACGGGTACCCAGAACTGGAGCACTAACTCTTTAACTTCCAGTGCACTACGTGATGTTATGATGTGGAATACTGGTAACAAATATCATAAAACCATGACAGTTTTATTAGAGAAAGTTGTGAGATTATATGAGTAAATGAGCCATGAGATCTGGCCAGTATAGTATTCCTTCTTTCTTGCCCTTTTCCTGTACTAGCTGAAAATTGAGCATACATGGAACAGTATTTAGACATGAGTCTCTTTTGGAAGAACTAAGGTCTGGGCAACATGCATAAGAGATGTCTCATAGATTAGAGCAAAACTGTATAAATATAAACAAGAAAGAGAAGACTATGACTGAATTACAGAAGGTTTGCAGTTTGCTTCCAAATGAAATATGTAAACATTACTGAAATTTTCCTTCTTTTTTTTTTTTGTTTTTTGTTTTTGTTTTTGTTTTTGTTTTTTTTTAAAGCATACTGAAAAATTAGTACTAAACAAAATAGGACCTAAGTAATAGAAATGCTCTCCTGCTCTCCGTTGGCCTCAGTACAGTGTAATCACTTCAATGAAATGATGTCACTTCATTGTAATACTTCTATTAGGTATGTGCTTCAGGCTGTTCTTTGAACAGATTAGATACAAATTCCCTGCCGGTGTAAAATTTGTGGCTCCTTGGAGATCTTAATAATTTTATCACTGATGATCTTATCAAAACTAGCATAAACATAGAATTTCCCATTGACCATATGACATTTTTAAAATTAATTTCATAGAGAAATCAAATAAAACTGAGCAAAGTAGTTCCTACTGCAACTGTAACAAGTTTTACTACAGGATGATGCAGAAACAAAGAGCACAAAGCCCCTGAATGGCATGGACACAACACAGATGAAATGGAAATAATTATTACACAGAATCATAGAATCTTAGAACTGCATTGGAAAAGACCTTAAAGATCATCAAGCCCAACCACAGCCTAACCATACTATCCTAACTCTAACAGCCCTGGGCTAAATCATGTCCATGAGCAGCACATCCAAAAGGTTTTTAAACACATTCAGGGATGGTGACTCAATCACCTCCCTGAGGGCAAATACGTCCCTGACGTATTGGTGTTTGCCTTTACCCTTAGGAGGCAGATTGAAATACACAGTTCTTTGCCTCCTCTTTCTCTCTGTTGGTGAATTTTTATTTTCTTTTTCTTTTTTTCTTTGTGTGTGTGTGTGTGTGCGCGCGCGTGCGTATGTGTGTGTGTGTTAATTATGAATAATCCACTTTCATCTTTTAGCATATTCTCCCTGCACCCCCACTTTATTTATTTATTTATTTATTTATTTATTTATTTATTTATTTATTTATTATTTATTTATTTTTAAATCCAAGCAATTTTTTATTCTTTCATTTATTGAGTTCTGTATTCTCCAGCTTCTCTTTATTTCTTTTGCCATCCTTTTAGGCTTCTCTTGACTTTCTTCTGCCTTATCTTTTTCAATCCTCTGCCTCTGAAATGTTCAGTGTGTAAGTTAATCTAACAGCATGAAGATAACTGATATGATCAGGACTTGTGAAATAGAAATTAAGCTCTGACTTTTAGAGACTATGAATGGCAAATCTCACATGAAGAAACTGGTTCTTGACATCTGATCAGGCCTGCTTGATTCTTAAAATATGCTTTAAAAACAACCTATGAACCTGATTTTCCTCTTCTGAAAATGCACATTTGTATCACAAAGCTTACTTTTCTGTATAGCTGTTCTTGATGTTATAATTATAATTGCAACCACGTGTATTAATGGCAAGTTATAGTTTCCTTCTGTGGGCCTGTAAAGATGAAGTTTTTGTAAAGAAAAAAAAATCTTTTTAATACAGTTTATATACATGGAAAAAGTAGATAAACTTGGTTTGAGAATAAAGTGGTCTGCTTGCCCAGGCATATGCTATGGGCTATGTTGCTTTCTCTTATGTCTTTAGACCAAGACTGCCATTCTGATAACCTGAAACGTAGTTACCAACTTTTGTCTGGAAATAACTGTTGCCTGTTTAAGGATATGGAATAGGGGTTATCAAATGCATCACAACAACTAGGTTGTTCTTAATTAAGAAAACCAAATTAGAATCAAATTTATCTTCTTGGGAAACAGATACAAAGAGTCATATTGCCATAAGCAAACCTCTGCAACTCATTTTAGGGGACAGCCATTGCAGCACTTACATCTGTTCCTGATCCTGTCCAGTCCTGTGCTGCGCATGAGAAGTGACATTAGAGAGTCTTTTCTCAGCACAGTGACTCAGCTCTGTATTTCCAATTTCCCTTTTGAGCTAAGTGACTTAGAGACAGCATCCAGGTGCAGAGTCCATTGAAATCAGAGTATAGAGTATAGTTCAGAGAGGCTGAATAAGGCCTTCAGAGTATAGACAAACATAAATTTTCATATCTTTAATGGAGGCAGAAGCCTAACATCAAGTTTCACTTAACACATGACAGGCAAGAAGCTTACAGAGGGTGCTAAAGCATGGGTCCAGTGAAACAGATGTATAATCTAGTTTGTCCTTTGCAAGGCACCAGGCAGGTGCATGACACTGACAGCGCAGTGAGTCATAGGCAAGGATTTTTGCTGCAGATGATTAGGAATCTGAATTGTACATCTGATTTCTAAAGAGTCTTCTGCTCTTTATTTTACCCTTAATCAACAAGCTATTTCTGTTCTTTTCTCTTTCAGAGGATGACATTGGCCACATATATTTTGATTAACTGCAGCAGTCCTACTGTTGTGGTTTTGTGATTTTTGTTGTCGGTATTCCACATCAGATCACCATGTAAAAGAGTGGGAGTTAAAGAGTCAATGTTCTGGTTCCCTGGACTGCCTTTTTTGGGCATTTGGGGTTCTCGGAGGGGAGGGGAGGAGCGGCATTCTCGGAAGACGTGGAGGGCAGAGGAAGAAAGCTGGAGCCCTTGGCAGGACACCAGCAGCTGTCCTGCTCACTGACTCGCTTTCTCTCGGTTTGCCGGCAGAGGGAAGCACGTGCTTCCTCTGCAGCTTACTGGCGTAAGACCTCGCACTTCGGACACTCTTCTCTCTCACTGTGTTTGACTTTGTTGGACTTAGTAAATTACCGCTCCTCCTCAGATCGTTGTCGTTTGGGGTTTTTTTACACCCATCTGCTATCTCCCTACCCTTCCCCCTCTCCCGGAGCACACAGCTCGCCACTTGCCTTCCCTCATTAGTCACAGGCTGGGGCTGGCCGCGATGCAAAAGGTGGGGGAGTTTTGTTTTTTTTTTCCCTCTCTCCTTTGTCTCCTTCTAGGCTTGTGCCCCTGTCACGGACTCAGATCTAGAGATAACTCCATGACACCTACTAAATTTGCTCACACTTTAAAATATACATGAAGTATACTTGAAAAAAAACCCAAACCAACCAACCCACATATTGTGCTCATTCTGTCATGCTGCCTTGAAATGTGTATTAGGTGGTTTTACTCTGACTAGAAAAAAAGACTAAAAGCACAATCAAATGTTGTAATAAATGTTATTGTTCAGACTGCTTCACCCTGTGTCTACTACTAAAAACATAAACTAATTATGTTGAGATAAGAGATAAATATCTTAGAGGTATGTTGACACTATATATCTTTATCATCTTGTTTAACACAAGATTGTTTCATTGGCTCAACAGTACTTTTAAAAACTTTTAGCTTAATGGAAATCTTGGAGGAAGAGAAAAAGCTTTGAAAGAAGACTAAATAAATGGGAAATAGCCTTGATGAATGTGGCTTGTGAAATCAAACTCTATAACCACGAAGTAGTTATAAAGCAGTTACATTTCTTCAGTGCTGAACACATATGCTGGATGCAGGGGGGGCAGCCCCTCCTAGCCTGCATGATGGACACAGGTAAGCATCTTTATTTACAGAATGAATACATGCATAAAAGGAGTAGTTATTACAATTACTTCTAGGAATTCATTACAATATCTCACACCCATTCTACACCCCAAACTCCACCCCTAATTAATGCCTCTACTCATGTGTGGTGCTTCCTGGTGGTCATCCTAGTGGTCGTGGGGATGAAGGCTTTATATCTTCCTTACAGTGTAGTTTGAGGAAGTATTCCAGCTTCAGCTGGTTCAGTTTCTGAATGTCTGGATGTGACTCCTTGGACCAATCAGCAGGCTCCTTGGGTTACGGTTGAGGTACCCCACATCTTTCCCTTTGTTTGTGCTCAACTACTTTTACAGTATAACAAATTAGCCCTTTATTCAAATGGAAAACTTCATCCATTTATTTTGCCACTGTGAAAGTCTGCCAGTGCTAAAAGGGTTTTATATACTTCCCACAACTACAGATACAAGATATGAATTTGGTGCCACAACTATGCAAATACTCATGCTTGACTAAACCTGACATAAAATGAGGTACTTCAGTTTTGTTTTGTTTTGTTTTGTTTTGTTTTTATTTATCAGCAACAAGTTATGAAAGAGAGATTCACTTGTTTTATACAGGTAAGCTCTTTTTCAACATCTCTCCCATAACAAAAGAGAGAAAACAGTTATTCCTCCCCTTGCAAGCAGGTAGAAGAACAGAGGAACTGAGAGCTGTCATTCCAGCCTGTGTAATAAGTACACTCAACACCTGTGGAATCTCTGGGAGCTATGTGTGGTGAAAATTATGTCCAACCTGTAGTATTCAATGACACATTTTCCACTTCATGTTTCTGTTGAATCAGGCTCTTATTAATTACACTTTTTTCCTTTGGAAATACAGGAAAAGTATGTCTGTCTTCTGAAACTATTTTGTATTCACTTATGGCTCTAAGATTCGCAGAGCTTCTTAAGAAGAAGTTGTAAACTCAGCCGTCTTTAAGTTCCTGAACTGAACACCAAAATCTCTCAGCAGCAGTCATTTGCTGAGCTGCAGAGGAAGGTCTGTTGCTCCAAGGTGTCACATCTAGTATCCTCATTAACAGCGTCAGTTTTTGTATGTGATACAATTTCACTATGAGGGTGTTCATAGAAAGAAGGAGAGACAAGGCAGAGTTATTCCCAGGTTGAGCAATACTGAGCAGTCTTCTTCCATGGGAAGGACTCAGTACCAGAACGCACTGGTTTGGCACATGCTCCATAGTTTAAATTCTTTTTTCAGCCAGAGACTCAGTGTCCCCTTAAAAGCTTCCACTTCCACAGTAAAGTCTTTTGTCCTGCTGCTACTGAATTTACATGGACTCCAATGGTACAGGATTGCATTAGAAGGGTGCAAATGGCTTATGTCATTTGATGGTGCATTTCATCCTTTCTCAATAAAGAAAACAGAAAAAAAAAAAAAAAAAAAAAAAAAAAGTAGATAAAATCACCCTGATATTTTTAGTAGAGTTGTTCCCACAGCCTGAATTTTCTTTTATAATTAGCATGTCTTATAGTGGAAACTGAAGGGTATCAAATAACAGTGAGCAACAACAACAGTACATAGCTTACACTTCAGTAGCATTTTCTACCTGGGAGTCTCAGGACAGTAAGTATAAGCTGATGGAGCCTAATGAATTGTGAAAAAAACACACAAAGCTTTTTGCAAAGAATGGAGTCAAACTTATTTGTATGAGTCGTCTGTACAACTTTTAAAGAACTACTTCAGTCACTTAATTTCTCAGTTTTTAACTTGCTATAGAAGGAAATGAATGATGTGCATTTTTGTGGATTTACTCAATTTACTTCTTTTTCTTTTATTTTCTGTTTAAATTTCCCTGAGAAAATTGTTACCTTCCTTACAGCTCTGGATAAGCTCATTATTACATAATTCCTGTCTTGATGGATTGTCATATTTGATCAATTGATATGTGAATATGTTCTTTCCATGAAGTCAATGTATATTTATTTATAAGAGAGATATTTATTGATGATTTACTTATTTTACAAAGCAGAGAAGTGTGTGCTTATATAAACTGGGGGACAAAGAAGAGCTTATCTAAAGCAGGAGTGCAGCCTGCATTGTCATTCTCTCTCTTAAGTAGAGAACAGAAGAGTAAAAATAACATACTTTTATTATCACTGAGCAAGTAATAAGAAAGATTGATTATTTACTTGCTACAGAAAGTAATATCCATGGCTTTCCAAACAGAGATCAGTGGTATCAAATCCATGAGTAAGCCATTAAAAAGTAGTAAATGTATTTGTTTTATGCATTGAATTATACATTTTGTTAGAATGGCTAACAAGGGGTGGATGCAGGCAAAGCAATTTTGGGGGTCTTCTCAACATCATCAGCTAACTGATCACTTCTCTCTCTTTGATTTCTGTAAAATGACTGGAAGTCATGCAGTACAAACTGGTATGGCTGCAGGTGAACTTTTTTCCATATATGAGCATCTCAGAAAGGTTGCAGCTGAGAGACTCAGATTTCATCCTGTGACAGAGAACTCTAGGAAATAAGAGGTTGTCTGTCTCTTCCTAGTGATTCTCAACACCTGAGGCACTGCTTCTCTGTGCATGCATGGTTTGTGATAAAATATGAGCACTGTTTTCAATAGGTTTTCATGTTTGCACTGCTAAAGTGGGCATTTGGGAATGTCTTGCTAAACTACTCAGAGCTTGAGAAACAAAGGAGCATAAATTGCTTACAAATGTTTTATATTTATTTTATGACTGGCTTTCCAAGAAGTACCAGCTGGTTCAGCTCAATATTTACACACCAGCAAGCCTTTGAAAATGCTACCTTTTCTTCCCAAGCACTTTAATTTATAAAAGGACATGCAAAAAGAGGGAGTGATTTATCTCAGTAACAGCAAAATGAGGTCACTCCATGAGCAAAAACTGGTATGAGAGACATAAAACAATGATTAGTTAAGCAGAATCGTTTTAGACACTTTACTCAATTCAGCAACTGCATGCAGTTTCTGTAGAATTAACATGATTTGTGGCATTCAGCAGAATCACTTGCTTGTTCACTGTTCAGTAGAAAAACATCTCTAGGACCCTCATGGTAGTAACTCCTAGGCATCTTCCAAATAACTTTCAGTGTCTCCTGTCTCTTTTATTGAGTTGAATACGTGAGATGTCTAAGTCTGTGTGGGAAGTACAAGATTGCCACTCTGAGATTGCTTGATCTTTTTGCTAAATAAAATAAAATAAAAATTATAATGGGATAAAGATGGGCATAGACACCAAGAATGTGGTACAGTATTATGTGTGCCAGGTTTCTTCAAGAAGAGACCAGTGTGAAGGAGATTAAGGACTCAGCAAGTCCTAAATTTGTGGTTGGGACATGAAGAAATGAGGTATAGAGGACTGCATAGCACGGACTGGGTGCCCTGTTCATAAGAGTTGTTTGATATAAGAAAGAGAACATTTGTTTCTTCTGTCCCTTGACTCTTCTCCTTACCCTGAAAGCACAGACAATTCATGTTTCTACAAGAAACTTGAAAATATAAGAACTGTTTTGGATGTTTCATCTATTTCCTGTTCAGTAGGACTTTTAGTTTTTAATTTCACTCAGAGAGAACTCTAACTCACAAAGATGTAAGTGGCATGCAGACAATGACAATTTGCTGATGCGGGTAAGATGAAACAACTTGTGGCGGGGTTGATTTATCTAATTAACTACAAAAAGAACAAAACACCTCATGCTTAGGTAGGCACAGTTAAATGACATGAATTCCACATGAATGACAAAATCAAGCAGCAAAAGAAACCCTATTATAAAGCTGTTTGTGAAAGCAGTAGTGCTTATAGTTCATCTGCCAAAGGATACTCTCCTAATATCACTGGAATCTAAATCTCTAAATCTCTGCACTGGACTAGAGAGCACAGTACTGCCCTATTCAGTATATGTACTTACTGGACATTTAAAGTGTAGATCAACACACAATATTAAAAATAAATAAATAAATAAATAAATAAACTACTGATTCCAAGGAGCAGCTTTACTTAAAAATTAATGGTTCCGTGTGACCCACTTTATTCCAAGGGCAGAGATAAGCCAGTGTTCTTTGTATCATCTGTCCTGTCAGAAAGCACTTGGGGCCAAGTCCATTCATAAAGAAGACAGGTGACATGCAGAATCAAACTCTATAATCCACATAAGGTTATAAAGTAGGTATGCTTTTACAGCGCCAGGTGCGAGGGGGATATCTCCTAAATCACGCACCGAAACACCTGTTGGTTGCTTGTTTATCGTACAAAACCATACATATGCATAGGATTACACAAAAGGTGGGTTGAGCTTGCTTAAACAGTTTCAAGAACTCATCATAATATTCCAGTGAATTTGGGGACATCATAATACGTCTTGCCTCTTTGTGCTTGTGTGCTTCTCTCTGGTGATCGTGGGCAGGGGTCTTCTCTGAGTCTTCTTCACGAAGGCTTCCTGGTGTACTTTTCACCTTAGTAAATCACTAACTACAGACCCAGTTCTAACCAGCTAGGTTCCTGTTCTTTGTTTAAAAACGTCCGTGCATCTGAGCTCCTTCCATTGTTAAGAGAGTCTGCCTTGCATGACAGGAATGTGTGTCCTAGCAACAATACTGTACAAAAATTACATTTCACAGGAATCATCTGTTCTTTGAATTTTGAGGTCCTCAGGGAGTCCCATCATACCAACTTTCTGGTTCAGGATGATGATAGATATAAATTATTTCAGTTGATAAATGAAAAAGCTATCTATCTGATGCTCTCCATCTTTTCTACCTTTTTTAGTTTCTCCATTTTAAAATAAGTTTATTTACAAACACGATGATATTTATAGAAGAGTAAACAAAATCTAGTGGAATACTACCTATTTTCCTACTTATAATAGGAGGAGGACTAAATTATGTGAAGAAGTGGTCCTTAATGTTTACCATCTTATGGGAAACAATACTGAGCTAATAAGACGGCACTGACAAACAGATTTTATTCCCCAGGGGCTTGAATTGCATTCAGAATAATGGGTTCATCCAGCATAAATTTACCCCATTGCTTCTACCAGTATCTTCAAATGTAGCAGCAAAGGGGTAATCTCGTTTGTTCAGTTAGGTCCCTTAAAAAGAAAGTGGTGCCAGATTTTGCTTCCCGTATTTGTACATGAACAGCATAGCAGATTTCAGTGGGTAAATTTGAGAGAACTCCAGATCAGCATGAGCAGCGATGAAAAAAATGCACTTGGGAAACTGCAGAAAGCCTCTGATTTGTGCTTTTTGCCAATGGCAGCTGTACCTGTTGTCACAAGCAGAGCAGCAACATATACCATTCAAGGGACTGTAGTCTGGGATGCCAGTTTCTATCTTTCCTATTAGATTGGCCTGCAACAGCAGTATTCTTCCTTTTCTATAACCGCTTCAACATTCCTCTGTGCCCTTGCTGAAGTGTCTTAGATGTATTTTTTCTTTGCGTGTGACCATTTAGTACAACAAGGATAGGAGCAAGCTCCTAGTGTTCCCCTGAAGGAGACACCTGGAGAGTCGTGTGCGTTGTTCACACTTCTTCAGTGAGCTGAAACAGAACACTCTAGAATGAATTCCTTAGCCATGGGATCTCTACCTGTCTATTAAATTTCTTATTGAATTTGCCAAGTTTAAGAGAACAGAGGCAGCTTTGAATGGCATGCATCAACCTACAGCAACCGGCTGGAAGCATATGCACTGCCTGCTGTTCTTGAGGAAAAGGCCAGGTCTGTACTATTTGCTTTGATTATACCAAAGCCCACTATGGGAGGTGGGATGGAACACTTGGCTGCAGGAGCCTTCCTCTACATGGGAGTGAGGGCCTCTGCTAGGAGGACAGTGCTCACATTCCTGATGGCCACGACCTTTGCTTAGGGCTGTGCTTCCTCTGTTGCTTTTCTACTTCTATCCCTTACATCTCTTTTCAGAAGCAGCCTGGCTCTTATCCAGCTAGACTGCTAAGCCTGCTGGCAACAAAATTCAATTTATCAATTCAACTAACTCGATTAATAAAGAAAATCAAGCAGATCAGAGAACCATCTTTGCAATCAGCATTGCAATCCACATTGATAAACTGAGTTCCTTCAGCTAAGGGTAAAGCCCACATTCTTTTCACATCTGTATTGTATTAATTTGGAAGAAACTGTTATGTGTATCATCAAAATGGAATCTCATACAATGGCAAATGTTCTGGATATGTTAGCCAGAAGTCTCAAGAAACTAGCTAGCCCTGAAAAGTTTTGTTGATTTTGCTCAGAGTTTTCACAGCTTTCAGTGAGGCATTTTTTCAAAGCTAAACACAGAGGATTAACACCGCTCTCCTCATGGTACTCACTTTACCAAGAGAATGTTGGTGAAAGGGAAAAAAGCGGACAACTTCAGACTTTCTGTGTCAGTCCTGCTTATAGGATAAATATCCATTGACAGGGTAAAAGCATGAAGAAGAAAATTCTACCTATTGTGCAATAAATCAAAAGGTTCCAGTGAATTTCTTTGATTAGATTAAGCAAAACTGCTCAATCTAGAAATTCAAAGAGTGATCAAAACCATTTTCAATTATTCCTGACTTGCACTTGTATCATTCCAGACTGACCTGAGTCTTTTCCCCTAGTACATTTCTTTATTAAAAGGAAATAAAAAGAACAGAAAGAAATGAATTTCAATGATTAGACTCCTAGCATGTGGGAAATACGACTTCAGTTCTTTAGATCTTCCTCAGCAGAGTCTGATTAAGATGAAATAATTACAAGATTTCACTAAAAAAATAAAATAAAAAAAATAAAATAAAAAAAGCAGAGGATAAATAAAATAATGGCAGAACATTTTCAGAAATTGGATTTTTGTTATCTGTAGTAATACAAGAAGAAACTTATCTGTTGTGAAAAGAGCAAGACTGATTCTAATATAGCATAAATATTTATATGATAATAAGATTATATATTTTAGGTGAAGACAACGTATTGTTCATAAAGAAGAAGAAACAGCTGTGGCTAGACTTGGAAAAACATGACTTTCTGACTGTGACTTTGTCCCTTTCCAAAACTATATAACTAGGGTTTTTTTTTTAATGTATATTTACTGTTATGAGTGTGGTTGCCAGTGATTATAGACTAATACCTAAACTCTAAGGGCAACAGAATGGATTTGTTAGAGTTGTTAAGCACTTCTGATCTTTCAGAATAAGAAATACCAAATGGAAAATGCATAGATATGCCTTTCTATCTCACTATTTTGTATTACTGAATATTTTTGTAAAGAACAAAATACCTAAATATAACAACTGGCTTTATTGCACAAATTATTCATTTAAACACCCTTATTCAAATTATTCATTTAAAAGAACTATGTGTGAACTCTGAAAGATCTCTCATTGTTTTTAGATCTGAATAAAAATTCCAAAACGGCGGCAAGTTGCATTCCTTATAAAACAGTGAAATTAAAGTGAAGAACCTACTGCACTACCTGTAGTGCTGATCCGCAAGCAATATAAATGCTGACTGCTTAGTTTTAGAGATCTACAACAGTGGCTGCATCTTCAGCTTCCATAAACCTTTGCATAGATTTAATATTACACTCTTTATAGCAGCTAGGGAGCTAACTTAAACAATACTAATTCTTAGGATAGCAAAGTTAACATTTAAAATATCTAAGATGGACATAATAAAAAGGATCATTGAATATTTACTTTCATAATCCAGATTTTTCCCAGAACTTCCAGAGAATAAGCTTCTGAAGGACTATTCTAACTACTGCTTCTGGTATACTTCTGCTGGCCCACAAAGGTTTGCAGGACACCTGAATGGGCAGAAACAGTTCATGGTGTACAGCATGCCTTATGTTTTATACAAATGGTCTATAAACAATGGCAAATCATCTGAAAGTATAAAGGTGAGTGTGGGATTACCATGCAAAAGAAGTTCACCATGTAATTTACGCTCTAGAAGCCAGGAACAACATTCGATTTCAATAATCAGCAACAAAAGTGAGAGCATCAGTCTTAACGGGATAAAACTTGGATGGACACAAAATCTAATCGTATATCTGAGTAACACAACTAACCAGTGGATGAATTCAATAGAGTAATCAAAAGACAACTGAAAGATGGAGATGAAATTATAGCTTAATTGCATTAAATGAGTACAATGTCACAGATTCTAGAGCGTTCAGTCCTGGATTCATAGATCAGCTCTCTGCTGTATAGAAGCATCCTCAGACTGCTAGGGATGACACATCCACACGTCATAGATGACTGACTGTTGAAAATGGTGGTCTTTCCTACTGGAGAACCCAACACAAATAGTTGGATTTTATAGTCTTGTAGTTGGGCTCTAATACGGAAAACATTTCAACATGCTATATTTAGTGGGCAAGAGAATAATTAAATATAACTATGGAGTAGAAAAAAGGAGACAATATATAATACAGGAAAGAGATAGAAATGAATGAATGAATTTATTTCCCCAGACTGTCAGGTTCTTATTTCAGCAGCTGTCTGCCATTCAGAGCCTCTTCTGGCTCACTTGCTAGCATAAAAATTGTCTGCAACAATCAAATTGACTTCATGTGGAAAAAAAAAGTGAAAAATAACTGGTATGTTAAGAAATATTGCTGAAAGGACTGCATTGAACAGAAGCACAAATAATGTGACTCAATACATTAAAATTTAGGAGATGGGATTCCGTGCATATTTGGAAGTATAAAAACAAACTATATTTTTCCTCATTTCATTTGTCTCTTTTCATATGAAGTGAGTAATTTTTTCTGTACTAAATAATTTTTGCTGTTTCTTCTTTGTAAAACAGAAAACTAAGCAAAATCTGAAATGTATACATCACATTCATAGAGTAACAGACGCTGAGGAAAGAAGAAATACTACCACTGTATATGGATAAAGCTACAAAGCTATAACCACTGACTTTGAAAAACAATTACACTCAGCATTTTCATCAGTAAATCTTACTAGACTAAGACAAGAAACATTATCCCACTCATTAAAGCACGTGGACACAGGTAGCTGTTGTTCGAGGTCATTAGCAGAACTGAAAAGAGAACACTAATTTCTAAATTCCCAGCCTATGATCTCTTAAGTAGGCTCACTGCCTCCGTATGTAGCGAAAATAGATTAATACAGTAATATGAACAAAATAGTTCAATTTTAGGCATCCACGATGAATCGTCCATTAACACTCTACAGCTAGGTACCATTCCCACACATAATTTGGAGGACAACTGGAAGACAAGGAAAACATAAGCCACCAGCAAACAAATTTGTAAACACTGATTAATGAAAAAGGAGGCCACATTAATAATTAAGAATTATGCACTCAGTTCTGGTAAGTAGTTCATGAAATAGATGGGATGGTAAATAAGGTCACAGAAATCACAAACTGAAAACTACACTTCTAATTAAAGAGTGAATTATAGAACTACACCTTTCCCCTCTTATTATTGTCTTCTCACATAAGCCATGCATATGACTGAGTTGTATCAATCTTGTATAACTCTAGGCTGTGGATTCTCAGCTGTACAAGAGAACTGTCTGTTCAGCATATTAGATAATGGCTATTTCTCTTCAGAAGTTCCACAACAAATAGGCACTTGCATCAAACTGTTCAAAGGATCAGTGCTGAAGTCCTCATCTTTCTGGGAGTCTCATTTAAATATCATGATAGTTAAGACCATTATTGTCTATCTCCTCCTAATAACTCGTTCCGGCATAGAAATACACGTAGAATTCACACAGATGTATTGTTAGATTTCTTTTTGACTCACTAACATTTGTAATAAGCCTCCCTAAAACCGCTGGAAAAAGCACAGAAAATCTGAAGGGCTTTTTCTGACCCCACTCATTTTTTTCTATATTTTAAACATGTTAGCTCAATGTTTTAAAGTTTTCCATAGAAATTTATCGATGTTTCTGTGTTTCAAGCTGGAATACATGTGAAGAGAAGTGTCAGCTCAGCAGAGCACAGCAGATGTGACGAGAGCAGTAAGGTTTAGCCAAGGTTTTCTTGCTACAGTGGATGGCTGAGTTTCTGAAACTCTATTGAGCAGCTCAACTCCCAACTGCCCCAGTACTGAGGAACTTGGCTACTTGTGAAAGAAGATAACGAAAACAAAGACTTAGCTGAATACACGCCACTTTCCCGCTCAGCAAGAATACAGTAATACTCTACTTGTAAAATTTAGCAGACATATGACAAACTTGATCTTCCAAACAAAACCTTACTCTCCCAGGAGAATGGGAAATGATTGTGTTTAAGATGTTGCCCACATCAGTGGGTTTTTCACCAACATCTCACCATGCTCAAACTACTGAAAATCTGATACTAGTCACTTAGGCACAAACTGGGAGTACGCTGACTTCAGACTTACGTGAATGATGCAGGTTGAAAGACCCCTAGAAGGCATTTTATGTAATAAGACAAAAGAGGTTGTCTCTCTCTTCTCCCACTGCCGCTGAAGTGACTGCCTGCGATAGGTGAGATTCTTGTCACTAATACCAGTCCTGGGGGAATCCACTTGAGGCCATTCAGGTGCAAAGCGAACAAAGGTACTCCGCATTTACACCTAAATTGCCCAGTCGCCCAGTTTAAAACCTTTAAAAGCCTGTGACAATCTTGCTTTGTTATTATATTGCTCTTCAGTGATTAGAAGAGAATTTACGTAGTCACTGCATTTTCACAGTTCTCAATTTTTTTTTTAGCTGCCCAAGTAAGAAGCTGGCATGGACTGAAGTCAGTCAAAAATACTTGGAGAAATGAAAAAAGTATGTAACATGGGAAAAATCTGCCTCAACTCCAACACCTCTGCCTCTCAAAGCAAAAATCAAGATGTCTTAAAATAGGTTCTGACATATTATCAGTGATTTCAGGGGGATTATGTTCTAATCTTTTGTACGGAAATAGCTCTTCTCTCAAGAGGGGATAATTGCAACAGGTCTATATACATTAGCAGTGCCTTTTCCAATGCAGACAGCATTCTTAAAATGGCTGTACTGCCTACTGCCTCCTACACAGAAGATAATTGGTGCCTAACACTTCTGGCTCTCAGGAGCAATGCAAAAAGAAGATACAAGAACTCTGTTGCTAAGAGAGAAATCTATACTTGTTCTGCCACCATACAGAAACCTGACGTCGTATTGCACACACGCACTGTTGGTGCAATTGCTTTTATGCTGCAAATACCAACACAAATTTTCTGAATTTGTAAAGGGTAATGCCAGCTTCCTTTTTAAAATTGGCAATATCATTATGTGTTGCTCTTGTTTTGTACTCAACCACATATATATCTGAACAGTTTGCTGAAATGTTAGATTTTGCAGAGGTCCCTACAAGTTATAAGACTGTAGCATTAATTAGACAAATTGTTCATCCACTGTATTTTTAAAAACATAGATAAAAAAGATTTGGAAATACTGTAAGTATCTGTACTCTTCTGAGCTTCCCACTGATTACTTTTTCAAGCATAGCACATAAACAGTGATAATTAGATGCATGCACAAACAGGCTAACAATCAGAGATAAGAACCACATTCGAAATGCTTTAGTTACCTGAACATCCTTGAAGATAATGGAGATGCATCTGGCCTCTAATTTCACTCCTTTAAATCTTAAATACTATGTAACAAAAGCTGCTGCTGTACTCAAATAGGGGTCCTCCATGTTTATGATCTCAGGAAGAAAACTAATTCTATAAAGTCTTGTTTTTCAGACTTCCCTCATACTCTTGAATCTATTTGATCTTTAGAATGGTTGGTTCTTCAACTGTAGCTCCAACATGTCTTTCATTCCAAATGATCTATTCATCTGTATTCATAAACATGTTAATCTGCAGCTTCAGAAAATCCAACCAACTCTCCAACAACAGAAACAACAGAAACTTCTCTTTAACCACCTCACTCATTAGCTAGGATTAAGAACCTTGGTCAAAATGATTGCCCTTGTGCCTGGAAAAGCTATAAGATCAATAACCCAAACGGACTTAATGATCCTCTGATAAAAGAATAACTTTGTACTTCTCCTACAGACTACTTTGAAAAACTGAGGGGAAAAACTCAGGAAATGTCATATCATCTGCATAAGTTAATTTATCTGTTGGTTCGGGAGATGTACAGCTTTTTTGGGGGGGAGCTTTGGGAAATAGTTTTTTTCCTTTTTTCTCTACTAAGTGGCATTTACTGTCTACAAGAACATTAATATGAAAAATCATAAACTGTACCAGTGATTAGCCTGCAAGAGCCTAAATAGTTTCATTAACATTTCCAGTATCTCATTTCACTCATGAGCAGTTTAAAATTATGGCATTTGTATTCGTATACAAGAAGACTTATATTTGGGCAATTTAACTTGCTGGTATCTTTACACTGACACCACTAACTACAGCTTCTAACTTTTCTGAAGTTTGATTTTCATCTCACAAACTCAACAGTAGATGGAAAATGGGAAGAAAAAGAAAACCAAACAAACCATGCAATACAATTGCCTATCAGCATAAGAATGTGCTATTAAATGCCAGTGCCTTTGACTGAAACAGGGCACTGACGAAACTGCACTGGGAACATTTCTTTCACGGACAGTATGAAAATGTCTTAATCATTAGAGTACATATACGGAAGTGCTAGAGAATGATCAAGCTCACTGGCTGAATCTGTGAAGGAATTATAGCCATCTAATCAGTACTCGACTTGTAACCCCCGGACAGTTACAGTTGAAAAGCAGGTGTATTTGAAGCTCAGTTTGTGCCATATATTTTGGGAGGGAATAAGTCACATTTGAATGGCCTGTTTTCCATATTGACATCTAGAGACACTAAAACAACTACTTTAATTCTGAATTTTAATAGCTATGGGAGGAGGTAAGGGCTGAGCTCCCAATGAAGCAGGGACTTTAATTCCCTTCAACACTGAAACAGTTCCTCTAGAGCTAGGTGAGGAAGAAAAGGAAAGTACCCAGACGGACAGTGAAAGGAAAGGTTGGTGTACTACACTTTGAGGACTTGTGAAGTACAGAAATCAGAAGTGAGGGAGGAATTGAGCAAATGCTGGATGTGAAAGGATTAAATCTGATGGGAAAGGGAGACTGAAAAAAAGAGGTCTCCCAAGGGGCATTTGGTTTTGCAGTAGACGTGCAAAACCAGGTTAGAAAAAAGTAGCACTTGTTTTGTCAGCAGAAAAAGGCAATAAATGTGCCATCCTCTAGGTGTGCTCTACTACTGGCAAAACCACATGATTGTCTTAGGAGACAGATGTCTACCAAGGAAGAATGGGGCAGTTTGAGTACTGGTAGTGTAAGGTTAGCATCTGTTACCACTTTACCACTGAAGTCACTTATTGAAATCCAGTTTCTAAGATGACACTTTGTCAAGCTTTTACTTCATGCTTACATAGAATGATGTCCTTCTCAAAAGCATATTCATGCATTGGATGTATACTGCCCCTTATTTGCTCTCGAGATAACTATGCAGTTTCATACTGTTTCAGTCTGCACTGTCATTGTTTCTGTAAAGATTGTTATATGTACTCTCACAAATGAAAAGGAAGGACAAAAAAACTTGCATCCTATTTTCCTGGGATAAAAAAAAAAAATGAACCAACCAAACAAACAAAAAAACAACCATAGGTTACGTAATTTTTCACAGCTTAAATTTTCAAGCTATGAAGGAAATTTGTTTCACTCATTATCGTGCCATTACTCAGGCAAACAGCATTCCCATAACAAGCAGCAGATTACAGGGCTGCACAGAAAAAGAAATGTAGAGCCCTTCTGTGCAGAAGCTGCCAACACACTTTCCCTGTTAAACCAATCTCTTTAAGCATAACTGAAAAAAAAATTTGTCACCTTTACACCTTCTGAAAACGATTGTTTCATAGATGTCAGCTGGAGAATATAAAAGCAAACACAAAGGATCTACAGCTATAATGATTTTTAACTTGGTAATGGTGATACAAAACAATATCAAGTCACTATGGAAATTCCAATAGAAAAGCTAAGACAGTGGAAAGCAACTGCAACCAGTGTAAAATATTGCTGTGATACCAAATAAGCATGAAAAATAGTCTGAGGCTCAAATGGGTAAACAAAATAAACGAAGTTACTAAACAAATCAAATATCTCTGTCTGTTGTTCACAAACACTATAAAACTGAAAGCTTATTTTTGTAGGAAAAAAAAAATTCTGAGTAAAAAACCAAACTCTGTAATTGGTTCTGGTATGCTAAAGAGCAGCAGATAATAATATGCTAGCTGCTACAGTGCCGGATATAGCACTACTTGTTTTTCAGGCAATACTAAAATCATAAATGGAAAGAGTTAATAGCGTAAAATCCTTCAAAATCATCCTTCTACTTTTCTAAGCAATAAATGCTTTTAAGCACACAGGGAAAGGAGCCATAACAGGACAGCCACATTTCAGACAAATACCTCGCTCAAAGATGGATGCTTTTTTAGTCAAAATGTTTCAAATCCATCTAACGTGATACCATTGCAACTCCTTGAAGTGAGACCATTTTGAAGACTGTTTCTTCCGTACTTCATTGTGGCACTTCAGTTTTAAATCTGACCTAATGGACAGCCATAGATGCTATGGGCTTGGAGCATAAAGAACTGACATGTTAGCATGGTAATGTACTCAGATGTCACATCAATCATTAGAAGACAGTTTGCTGAATGACTCAGATATCTGGCAATACACATTGAAAGCCTCTCTAGTTCTTTATATACATAAAGTGACTTCCTTTTGGCAGTCTTCATTAGAACAACATTGATTGTAGTCATTTATAGCTCAAATGCTATCGCTGAAAATTTCTCAGGCTGTACACACTGTATTTCTAACTATAGTAAAGCTCTAAAAATCAGTCAGCAGAGGCCACTTCAATCTCTGCAGGATAATAAAGGATTATTATGTGCAGTAACCTATTTATGAAAAGGAAACAGTGTGCTTCTTTCAGACTCCATCAATTGCTTTAATAAGGAATTGAAAAGCATGGCCTACTTTATATGCAGATCACCATCCCAGTTGCATAAGGATTTACAATAGACAAAACTGGTTTTGTTGAAAATAAGGGCTGTTTGTTTAAATCACACAATACTGTTTGCATCTAAAAATTATTTAGAAGCTAATAAGGTGCAATAAATTTTGACTTGTTAATAAAAATGGGTTCAATATCCTTCAGAAAGGTAATGTAAACTGAAGGTGATAAGGTAAAGCTTGAAGTAAAACAGGCCTGACTTAATGGGAAAGAGAAGACATACTGCATTTGTGCACTGATGGCCCTAAGAAAATGAATGCCAAGTGAATGCAGTTAACTTAAAACATTTTATAAAATTTAAGATAATGGACTTAAATGTTTCCTAGGAGATTAGAATTACTGCAGTATTACTTTTGCTTTAGAGACAGAAAACTTGACACAATTCAGACAACTGAAAGTTAGTATGATGCACATTACTGAGCTTTGCTACTTTCATTTGGGGGAATGGAGAGACTTAGGTTCATATTTTACTTTTGGTGTTGGTTCATTTGCCTGTATGTTAACAAAATTAATGAGGCATGGGATGACCCCTGCTGGTATCCCTGCCAAAAAAAACCCAAAAACCAAAAACCAAAAAACCTATATATTGCAGCAGAAGGACATTTTAGTTTCTGTCAAAAGTTACAAATATTAACTGTCATATAATATATAAAAATACCCAATTTAATGCATAAATTTTGTGAGTAATGCTTTCTTAAATAAGAAAAAATCTTAAACCTTTGAACATTACTGTGTTAGAACTGCAATGCAATGAATTAAGTACACTAATTGTTCAGTTCACTATGATGTGTTAAATGTCTTTTATTAGTGAGCTGTTATTCTTAGCTGAGGCATTTGATAACCTCTAGTCCATTGTTAAATCCTCAGCTGATTTCAGTGAGTTGCATTAAACAAACCCAGAGGGGAAAAATATATATATATATACTCGATAAACTACAGTTTAGTCTCTATGGCCCTAGAACTAGATTCATTTTAAAAAGTGTAGCTTTTCTATAAATCAAAACTTCTGATTTAAAGCAGCTGACATATAAGTCTATTTTACAATGTATTTATTTTTTAATTTCAAAAATACAACACATTAAAATAGGTTCAATTTATCAAAGCTAAGAGCAAAAATTAAGTAATAATGTACTTAAAGTGCAAAGGCACTTTAACACAAGACAGTGACTCCCAGTGGCTAGACATGGTAATTGTACTGTATATTATTATTTACAAAAGAAAATCAAGAGTCCAGGAAAAAGATCTTTGGAGATCTTCTACGTGCCACTTTAAGCTTCCACTTCAAAATGAAAAACAAAAAAAACAAAAAAAAAACAAAAAAAACCAACAAAACAACAAAAAACAACAGAAGAAAAACCAAAAGACTCTCTTCCTTATTTCCTTCCAAATCAAAAAGAATTATGCAAGATCTATTAAAGAAACATATATTTGCAATGACAGTTCCTACAGAAAGGTCAAAAGGAGAGAGAGATAGAAATAACTTAAAGGAAATATTGCAAAAGCAACATCATGTCCCTGTTATGCAGTAAGAGTTTGATTTCTCTCTCTCACTTCCGAATTTATAAAGTGAAAATGTTTGGAATGCAAAAGATGACATCAGCACTGAGTTCAGAATCAATCAAATGTGATGTTGAGCTCATTTAAAAATCTTTCTTTTTCTCTCAATGCCCCCCTCACAGCTGACTGATTGCAGTTTGTTTTTCCAGAACTTCGAGGTAGTCTGGTTCTGTTTGTAGCTTTCCTTGGAGTAAAGGATGCTCTGGTTTAGATTGTTCTGCAAAATATTTCCTGGGAGTTCCATACAAAACAGTTTTATTTATCCTGTCCTGGTTTTGGCGTCTTGATTCATATGAAGGGGCAAACTGCCTTTTGGGTAAGGTGCAAAAGTTATAATGAATTAATCCTCCAGTGGGGAGTTCCTTGACCCTTTCTGCAATATTTTGATACAGCAGCTCTGGTTCCCGTGGTGAGGACTGCTTTTCCAGTAATTCAGCTGCACTGATTGTAAACGCAAGGCTGGTGGGATCTTCCTTTTTGTGGTCAAGACTGCTATAGCTAAACTCATGGAGATTTCTGTAATAGGCAACTGGATCCCCTTCCTTTTGCATGTAGATTGGGTTTTGGCACATCTGTCCAACAGGAGGGGTAATGTAGTTATAAACATGTCCTTCGGTTTTATCGTGGGCCTCAGTGTTGTAGGACCCGTACTGCAGCTGAAATGAACTGATATCTAAGTTGTTTGCACTGCTGGGCATGCTTTGCACCCCTTTCCGGCGCTTGAGAACAAAGACAAACAGACCTGCCCCAAAACAGACTGACAAAATAAACACAACCAACAAGCCTAAAATTAAGACAGAGAGTGGAACTTCTGTGTGTATTTCCGGATAGGAGCTGGGAGAGATACCAAGGAGATGGGGCACAACTGTGTTCTGATTCATGGGCAGGAGAGATGACTCTGACAAGTTGGGGTTCTCTGGGCAGATGGCTTCTTTGCTCAGGAATTTCAAATGCTCTCCAGAGTGTTTGGTGGGAGACTCGCATATGACTTCATTGATAACAACAGGGGGATTTGACTGCTGACTGTTTTGATCAGTGACTTGCTCTATCCAGTTCCTCAGCCCCATAATGTCACATGTGCAGTCCCAGGGGTTCTCCTGGAGGTCGATCTGAATTAGAGCTGACAGCCGGTCTAAGACTCCTCTCACAGGCAGGTGTGAGAAATGGTTGTTTCTTAGGTTAAGTCTGGTGAGGGAAGTGCCACCGAAGACATTGTCAGGCAGGGATCTGAGCAGGTTGTTGTTGAGAAATAACAGATGAAGATTACTAAGAGCGTCAAAGGTATGTGGCAGGATCTCCTTAATGACATTGTACTCTAGGTAGAGATATTGCAGGCTCTGCAGCCCATCAAACATAGAAGGGTACAGAATCTCAAGGTAGTTGCCATTAAGGTAAAGTCTGCGTAAACTTGTGAGGTTTGTAAAGGCACCTTCTTGTATCGCTGCAATTCTGTTGTTTCCTAGATGTAACAAATCCAGAGAGCTGTACTCTGCTAGATCGGTTCTATAAATGACTTGCAGATAGTTACTGGTAAGGTAAAGTTTCTTTGGAGTGGTTGGCTTAGGGTGGAGTTCAGAGATATTACTTATCTTTTTCTCTTGACAGTTCACATTTAAGCCATTGTCTGAGCTCTGCGAAGTACAGATGCAGCCATCAGGGCAGGTGATGGGCACAGGAGACTTTGTCTGGTAAACCATGATAGGTCCAAATATTTGTCTGTCTTTTGACACAGTGACACGGGGTGTGGGGCGATTCCTGGCTTTGGGGGGTCGGCTGGCTTTTGGGGCTCTGGTGGGATTGACGGCAGAGTTGGCTGTGGGCAATAACTTTGAGACATGTGGGTCTGAGACGACAGGGTGTTTTTCCCTCTGGTTTGAATCACTGGAGCTTTTCCTAGGGCAGAGATCTTGCCTGGTGAGCTGAGTCACATCTTTCCCATGTAGCCTGAAAGGGGTTTCACAGACTATCTCACCCACAAACACGGTAATCGTGTCCAGCCAGGCCTTAAGTGGCAGCAAGTCACAAGTGCAGTTCCAGGGGTTTTCTTCCAGTTGGATTTCCATGATGCCTCCAATGTGCTCCAGCACACCAGCAAAAGGCATCATCTTCAGCCGGTTCCCCCGCAGGTCCAGATGGGTGAGGTGCACAAAGCGGAAGACATTGCTGGGCAGGGACAGCAGGAGGTTGTCATTGAGAATCAACACTTTGAGCTTGTTCAGCTTGTTGAAGGCCCCTGCCTCAATGGCACTGATGTAGTTGTAATCAGCTTGCAGGTACTCCAGGCTCTCCAAGCCCAGGAATGTATCCTCCTTCAGCACTTCCAGCTTGTTGTTATTGAGGTGCAACCTCTTGAGGGTGCGGAGGCCACTGAAGGCCCCGGTGTGGATCTCCTGCATGTCGTTATTGCCCAAGTGGAGGGTTACGGCGTTGGAGTAGTTGACGAACTCATTGGGGAACAGGCGGGTCAGAGCGTTTCCATTGAGGAAGAGCTGGTAGATCTTGGATGGTGGTGGCAAGAGGAGGCTGACGGTTGTAAATCCTTTGTTTTCACAATTAATGTTTAGCACGTTCTCCTTCTCCTCGCAAGGGCAGCGGCTCTTGCTGCAAATGTCTTTGGCAGGTTTGCGACTTTCTATCTGCGAGATCCCAGCCACTGTTAACAAACTGAGCAACCAAACACCCTTCAGCATCTTTATGCGCCGTTGATCCCTGCTTTAGTACCTACAGTCAAACCTTTTGAGGGAGGTAAAGAGAAAGAAGAAACGCCCAATGAAAACGGCCAGGAGCAGAGCTGCAAGGGGAGGGCAAAACAGGTTTTAAGGGGGCAGCAAGGCAACGACTAGCAAAACTCCTCCCTCAGCCCACTTTCTGCCCGCGGAGACGTTTTGAGAAAGCCGGGATCCC
>JAOWBP010004006.1:17306618-17330074 GCA_028571105.1 Tragopan temminckii
CTCTGTGTCTTTCTTGCAGAGAATCACACCACCATCCCTCTCACACTCTCTGATGGTTCTTAATCTCTCTACCTCCTCCCTAAGCTCCCCCACCAGACTGAGCAGCTCGTCCACATGCTTGCACCTCACACATGTGTTCTTCCCATCCTCCCCTGGAAGCAGCAGGCTCAGTCACTCCCTGCAGCCAGAAACCTGAACCACCACATTTCTGGGCAGGCCCTCCATCTGGGTCACCACAGTCTTCTTGGGGCAAGCCCACTGTCTGGTAGAGACCGTGTTTGAACCTGACAGTCTCAGGATCTGTCAGTAGGAGAGTGGTCTCCTGAGAAAAGACGAAAACACTGATGTGTCCTGCCACAAGACCCACCTCCCACACCTACTGCTGCAGTAATGGGCAGCGTGGACTGTGCCCACACTCTGACTTCCCTCCCTGTTATCAGTGAACAGTAACACCTTTTCTCACCTGACCTCCTGAGGGAGGCTTTTAGCCTCACAGAAAAGGGTCAAGGTCAAGCTCAGAAATAAGAGTGGGCAGTGCCAGCTCCACCCCTGCTGGCTCATTAGCCCACCCATGAGCCGTCAGCCCCCTGGCACTGGCACGGTGCTTTTACTGGCTTCAAAAAAGCCCTAAAAGGAACTTTTTAGTCGGTCTTTTTGCTTTAGGTCTCTTACTCAGTGCAGTCTTACCTGCCCTGAAGCTGGTATCCATGGCAATGCAATCTGTTCTAGTAAGCATGCTCAGAATAAACCCAACAACAATCAAGAAGCACTATAAATTTCAAATCCTTTTGTATGTCTAGATTAGGAGGACCTATCCATCATCTTCCTGTTGTTAGTAGGGTACTGTAACACGGAATAAGGTGATATTCAGGGCTAGTGTTCTCTCAAATTATCCTGAGTTTTCTGTGCTTAACTTAAGAGATTGTGAAATTCCACAGGACACAGGTACCTAAACACTTTCAGTCATCTAGGACTTGGTATTTGATGGCTTCAGCACTGCCAAGACAGCACCTCAGAAGCACCATCAGGAAAAACTTCCAAAGTATGAGTAAGTCAGATCCATTTTAAAATGAACTCATTTGTGCAAGGGATTAACACTCTTGGTACCATATTGCTAAAAACTGTTGATTGTTGGTGGACAAAGACACAGTGTATTTGTACGAGCAAAGAAATAACCACTTTACACAATGCAGACTTTTGATTGACACAAGCTGCAATATTAGATGCTTTCTGGGAAAGAACAAGGTAATCCACAATCCATCACGGAACAAGACTTAAGAATAAATATTTGAGAAAGAATAGAATTTTGGATCTCCTTGTAGGCCAGTGCAGCAGCATGCTGATCTTTTCTTAGGGAGGACTGTAAATTTAGATTCTGCCTTCAGCATATTTGTCTTGGATTACATAGCAATCCTGTGGACTTGAACAATCTGTTTTATGTACTTGGGTTCCAACCATGGAATGATTTTTTCCTCTTCCTGAATTCAGTGTTTGATGAGGATAGTGAAGTCCAAAGTGATGGAAGTTTGAAGTACCAAGGATTTCAGAGGACGCTGAAAGGGAAGGGAGCGTGATGAAGGAGGACAGAAACAAGATGGCTAACCTTTCAGAAACAGCTATGATTTCCAGACATGGTGAGTTATCTTAAGGACAATGAGTTGATTTTCCCAGCCTGTGTTTAGAAATTCCTACCTTTCTGAATTCTTCCTTTTGTAATGTTTTGTTGTTTGTGTCTGGATTGAGTCTGTAAGAATTTTCTGTTTTTCTTCTTAATTACTGACTCCAAAATTCTGCTCTTTTCTTAAAAAGGAAAAAAAAAAAAATAAAGAAAAGTTGTTTCTTTTTCTTTAATTTTCATTCTCTACCATGAATGATCAGCCAGAATTAGTACCAAGGTAGTCATGGTAATATGCCAAATATTAATAAAAAGGCCAAGTTCAGAAAGACTGTGTACTGAAACATTTGAAGAGGCTCTGAGCTGTGATGAAGTAGTTTGCAGAAATTCACAGCATGTCACATTGGGTGCAAGGAATCTGCTCTGGTACCACCTACAGCAATGACAAAATATACAAGGTTGGGGGGAAAGCATGAGAAGAAAAGACAAGGCACTTTTGCAGATGAGAAATCCAGTCTTTCCTGTTCTGCCTCCTGGCTTCCAACTCCTCCTTGTTTGTTTTCAAAACAGTGTGCATTTCTTTGGAGGCATTTCATCTGGGCAGTTGGCCTTGTCAGCTTTGAAGTAATTCCCCTGAGTTTCCATGCTGCCCTCTCCTATTGCCTCAGTGATCCTTGTACTTACGGTCATAGGATTTGAAGTGTGTGCTGTGGTGTTGCTAGCAGATCTCAGGGCAGCAAGCTGAGGGCTGCCCACTAAACACTCTGTCCCTCGAACCTAGTCATGCCATCCCACACCTTATCATGGGCAGGTTTTCTTTTACTCTCCACCCCCTCTGAACTTAGTTTAAAGCCCTGACAATGAGCCCTGATAGGTTTTCCCCAAGGACTCTCTTCCCTCTTTAAGAAAGGTGAAATTCATCTGGTGACTGAGGGCCTGGTGCTATGTTGGCCATCACTGTCAAAAAACCCAAAGTTTTGGTGGCAGTACCAGCCACAAAGTCAAGTATTTATAGATTGAACCTTTCTGTTTCTTTCAGCATCCTTAACCTGTGCCCTCAATTCCTTCACCAGACGTCCTCAGGCCCTGAAGTCCCTTTTGATGGCATCTCACACAGCTGTTTTCACCACTGCCACACAATGACAGTGAAAGGCTCAGACACTGTGCAGCTGCAGGCCCAGATGGATGCATGTTTGCGTTGGAGATCAGTTTGGGCTTCAGCATCCTTCCTGCTGGGTGCCAACACTCTCCATCAGGTGGATACAGTGACCAGTCTCTGTTCTCAGTATGTGCTAATCCTGTATTTAGAGGATACTTGTATCCTCTTGTACATTAGGGGATGAACTTGTACTTAGAGAGTGATAGTCACATACTGACATTATCTCTCTGGCCTGCAGGGTGCTGTCAGGGGCTCCGGACGGGGGGTAGGGGCTCTCTCTTACTCACTGCCTTTTTCACGGTTTTCGCTGCAGTTCTTCATAACCATCAGCACTATTCTCTACTCTGGAACCAATGTCCTCAAAGTCCTCAAAGTCCATGCTGATGCAGTGAGTGAGCTGTTCAGGTATTCGATTGTGTTAAAATTGTACTATCAGTTGATTTATGTTGAGCAACACCTCTATCCAATTGCAACTCAATAAGAACTGTAATGATCTCACCATTCCTTAGAAGAGCGAAACAAATCCTCCCCATTCTGGAATGCCAATGACAATGTATATTCAAACTTAACCTGAGGGGATACAATGTACCTAGAGAGTGCCATCTGTTAGTACCCACCAAACAAATGCTCTCACTATAAGGTAGAAATTTTAAGAACCGCTGATCATACAGATAAAGAGCCTGCATTCTACGTTAATCCTTTCTTTCTCCACACTACTGCTGTCATAATGCAACCATCAAAAAGCGCATGCAATCTGTTAAGACAGATTTGCAGCAAAGCATCTCCTGGGAGAAATAAAATTTGAAATTTACCATTACACTGTCATTTCTCCATCAGTGAAGTTTAAACATTAAAGCTATGAAGTTTTATGGAGTCATTGTCATAAATTCCATGTAGCGAGTGCTTCTTACCCAGGTTTGAGCTTTGTGTCTGTTTCTTTGTAAGTTTTGTATTCTTGGAGAATAGCCATTAATATTTTACCCTTGTAAAGAAGAGGCAGTCTAGCTTCTCTTAATATAATTTTTATTTCCTTTTGTAATGCTTGAGGATTAGCTTCCCTTGACTGTTTTGAATTTGGGGTGATTTGAAAACTCACAATCAGATGAAACCAAGGTTTACCTCATCTTGAATGAAAAAGGAGGGTCAAAAAATCAGATCTCTTAGAATCATAGAATAATAGAGGAATAGAATCATTAAAGTTGGAAAAGACCTCTCAGATCACCAAGTCAGCCATCTCTAACCCATGGCCTGGAGGCCACATCTGGACTACCACAGCCTGCCCTGTGGCTGCCCCCTACCCTGTGCCATCATGTCAGCAGCTCTTCCTCACCGAACAGTCCAGCCCAGTCCCGAGCATGCATACATTGCTCAGTATCAAACACTGATATGCAATGGGCAATGTCTGAGCTGAAACCAGAGCACAGGGAGAGAGAGCAGTGCAGGGCTAACTCAGGTTTTGGGAAATAGTTGTGTACATTCTGATACACTGGCTGAAAACAGACAAGTGAGCAGCAAAAAATGTGCAACCATACTTTCCACAGTGATAAAGGAATTTGAGAACAGATATCAAGGTTTCTGAAAAAATCACCGATTTGTCACAAGTATGCAAATCAAATTTCAGTCAACATAAGCATATTATCTGAGAACAAATGAAATCAGAATAAGAAAAAAAAAAAGAAAAAGAAAAAAAAGAAAAAAAAAGAAAAAAAACCACCAAAAAGTAGAACTTGTGGATTGAGATAAAACTTTTTACTAAGACAGAGAAAAGGAATAGGATAATAGTTATGACTATATGAATATATATATATGTTATGGCTCTATATGTATCTATGTATATACAATGGTGAGCGTGCACAAGCAATTGCTCACCACCACCTGACCGATGCCCAGTTAGTCACTAGAACAGCAGAAGAGAGAGATGAACTTTCACTCCCTTCAAAACACCTTCAGCTTAATGTCATGTGGTATGGAATATCCCTTTGGCCAGTTTAAGTCCTCACCACTCTTTCTGAGAATAAACTCTTCCTAATATCCAATCTGAACCTTCTCTGTCACAACTTGAGTCTGATGCCCCTCATCCTATCATTGCTACCTGGGAGAAGAGGCTGACTCCCACAGCCTCCCTTCAGGTAGCTGAAGAGAGCAGTAAGTTCTCACTTGAGCCTGTTCTTCTCCAGACTGGCCCATCCCAGTTCCTTCAGCCACTCCCCATAGGATTTGTGCTCTAGACACTTCTCAGCTTCCTCGCCCTTTTCTGGACACACTCCAGGATCTAAATGACTTTCTTGTTCCAAGGGCCCAACAATGAACACAGCACTTGAAGTGCAGCCTCACCAGGGCTGGGAACAGCAAGACGGTCTGCTTCTGCTACTGGCTACACTGTTTCAGATGCAAGCCAAACTGCCATTGAGCATCACAGATGAGCACACCACTGGCTCATATTCAGCTGACTGTTGACTAATCCCCCAGAACCCTTTCCTCCCCACAGTCTTCTACCCACTCTGCCTGTGGCAATAAATAGGGTTGTTGCATCCAAAGAGCGGGACCCAGCATTTAATCTTGTAGAAGCTCATATAGTCGGCCTCAGTCCATCAATACAGCCCATTGATCTTGTACTTGAAGGATCCATCTCTATTTTTCTGATGTGATCTAAGTATTAGCATTAGCATTACCATAACTGGCACTAAGCTGTGTATGGAAAAAAAGTCTGAGACTGGTAAAATTTTCTGTATTTGAAGAATTTCCAGTCCAGAAAATGCTTCCTACAACAAATCTACAGTTTGTTGTTGAGAGCTGCATACCAGATGAGATGTGTAGGCAAAAGAAATGATTTATTCTAAGTTGAGCTCAAGAAACAGAATTTAGAAATGAAAAAATTTTTTCCTCAAGCTTGCTTTTGGTCCTGTCTGCACTAAATAAATTGGATTCATGCTCTTTCTCTGTTCTGGCCTTGCAGAGTTCTTAGCAAATTCTTTGAAATATACTTCTGTATGAAAGGCATACAATGGTAATCTCAGCACTGTTGTGAAGTACACAGAAGAACTGTGCACATGAAATATCTGTTCAAAATCTGTTCTGCTTCATGACTCTGCTTCTGCCAAAGGAGTCTGTCTTTTACGTGCTTTCTCACCCTTTGCTGTATGTAAGATGTTTCCTCAATGCAGCAATGCATAAGGCAGTGCAACCAGTCCACTTAGACAGGTACCCATAACCCTTCAGTTCAGGTTATGTTTTATTCCCAGTTAATAGGATACTTTACACTTCCAGAAGATACAGACAATTACTTTAAAGCTGATAAGGGGAAAAACAAACAAACAAACAAACAGTTATAGGTTTTCACTGATTATTAAGTGCTTAGAGCTAGAATTTGAGAAAGATCTCAGTGTCTATATGCATGTGAAATGCTTAACAGCTCTAAAACTGAGAAGTGCCCTAGTGTAGCTGACATTTACACAGAAATGTCTCACATTCACTTAGAGCTTGAGTTTTTCGTTTCTGACCTCCAGGGGGTAGTAGGTCTTTACTCACAATGTGGCCGCTGCTGGCATTTCACATCCAGACTTTTGGTTACTGAACACTGTGATGCCTTTTGCCACTTTTCTTTGATCTGCTATATGTTGAGCTCCATCAAAAATTATTAGTTCAGTATTTTTAAGCAGAACTTACAAAAGGTGGTTCAACTCTTTGTCCATACACATATTTCAATTAATTTTTCACATGAGTTTGATGTATTTTTTACTGAATTACCACGATTATACTCCATCATTCTCAAAACTGCCTTCTTATTCACAGAAAGTAATCAAACATAAAAAGATTTAGGGAGATGATTGGTTTTAGTCTCTGGTACCAATATGAAGAGTCCTCAGTACTAAAAATTAGTATTATCATTGGAAAATCCTTATGGAGGTACATAAGATACTATCATGTCCATCTAAATCTAAAAAACAAAAAAGCTGAAGAAGCTTGTACAGTTACTGTCAGTTTATCCTAGAGCTATTCAGAAGACCAGATTTAGAGACCAGATTGGTCTCTAAATTGATCTACCCACTAACCTATGCTTCCTCCCTGAAATACACTACAGAACCAATATGAATAAGGAATTTGTGAAAACTTGAACATTAGGTACTTGTTCCATCTTCATACAAGCTAAAATTTAAACATTATGAAGCTACTTTTCAGGAGAAAAGTAGATTGTGATATTAGAAAGGCAAGGATGTGCTAGTCCCAAGAAAAGACTGTAGAAAATGAGCATAAATCTGTTATGACAAGTGAAATGTAGCACAAATTTTACAACCTTCTCTGACAAGAACATGTCTGAGTTTAGACAAGATTAAGCTTCAAAGCTTGGTTGTTCTGTGTGCTGCTCTAAATTCTTCAATTTTGTTTCTAAGAGGAATTTAATTATGGAATAGAAGTTAATAGAACATCGGCATAATATAAGTCAGGTTGATAGCTTAGATTGTATGCAAGTTCATGATTTCAAGTGTAATCTCAAAATCAGTAAGTCACTTTGGGGAATTGAATAGTGCCTTAGCATAGTGCCCAAGTGGTGCTTGTAGCACCTGGTTTAAGGAGTAGGAAAGTTCAAAATACATTTCTGTTTTGTGACTCCAGTGGTGGGTAAAGTACAAAAGGAAGAGAGTTTGCTTTCTTTTTAACAGTGGTGCTCAGCACTTTTAAATCAGCTAGAGATTTGGCCAAGACTATTTGATCTGTCTTTCAAAGGGTTAGTGTAAGATTTTTGTGCCCGATGTTATGTAGGTTAGAACCCATGGGCAGAGCTGTGCTGGAAAGGTTTCAATGAATGACAAGGTAGGTCCTTTAAAAATGTAACCTCACACAAAGAACCAGCAGACCATTTAAATAGGGCTTATAAAAGGAAAGGCAGATAGATTAAAAAAATTAAATTAAAAAAATGTATAGTAACTCCACTCAAATGAATATCTGTTTTCCTCATCTGGATTAATATTTATATATATATATATATACATATATATATATATATAAAGGATCACGACATATTTGGAAAATATAAAATAATTTGTAAGATGAATTTCCTAAGTGCTAACAAGTTATTTTATTTAAAAAAAAAAATTAAAAAAAATCCCCCAAATCTCAAAATATATTTACAGCACGGTTTTCAAAAACTCAGTCTAAAAAGTTATTTTATTCTTATTAGTGTTAAATCCTCAGAAACTCCTGTAGAGTGTAGAAAGAAGTGCTTGGTAGTAGAGAGTAGTTTGAAATGCTTGGTCAAAGGCATTCAAAAAGTTAACATGAGGCTTTCTCTCTGTGAAAGCTCATAGTCTCTTTGCTTAATATCCACATTAATTTTCTCCAACTCTAAAAACTGCAAAATTTCAATTAACCATACATTTTCTTCCTAACAGATTCAATGGTATGAGCAGAACCTACTCAGTTTGAAAGAGATGTGAAGATTGTCACTCTTTTTGCTTATGGAGACTGAGAGCACTATAATGACAACACATTTGATTTATATAGGGAAGAAAAAAACTGACTGCTTTGACTAATGTAATTCCCTGTTGTCGAGAAGTAATGTAGAGAAAAAGGCAAGTCTGGTACTGCAGTAGAAAATGTTTAAGCAACAAAGTTGAGCAAATACAAGAAGTGCCATAAAAAGCATCGTAGTGATACTCATGTAGGCTTTGACTTGCTAGATTCTGTGATCACCCAAACAAGTAAGGAAACTCAGCTGAGTCACTAGCACAAGAAGAAAGCTAAATAAATAAGCATACAAACATTTATGGAGAGAAGTTCCTTAAATGAGTTCCTTATAATGCATTATTTCACCTTCTGCTAAAGGAGGTTTGAAATACATTTGTATATTTAAGTCAGAAGGGTCTCAGCAAATTACATCATTTAGTGGCTAAGTGAACTAATTTGTTCCCAGAGTACATTAGAGTTGCCGTCATGCTGTGAACATTTTTCTGCTTGTTTAAACTATCTAGTGAGAAATATGTTTTTTATTTTAAGATCTATGCCAGTGCTTGGCCAAGTCTTAAAGTTTTGACACAGTGCTGAAGGAGGTATATAGATTCTTACAGTTGTTGTCTGCCTGGAGTTCAACTGTTATGATCCATTTAATTATTTGAATTCAATACAACAGAGTTGAGAATGTAATTATGCTAATTTTCTGGAATGATTCAAATAAAAGGAAAGAGAATATGAAATTTCACTGCTCACAACAGAGAAGTTACATGGTAGGAAATCAACTGAAATTGATGTTCGGAATAATTGCTCCAAGTTGTTTTGTGTTCACATTTAACTTGCCCTCCTCATGATGATGCAGATCAGCGGAGACACTTAGCATGGTTCAGACTCACAGCAGAAAATGCAAAAACTCCTCAAAACTCCTAGGAAAACTGAAACTACTTTGAACTACTGCAGTGTAAACTAACAGCTTCTTTTGTTGTTGCTATCACATCCTATAGAAGGACAGGCAAAGCAAACGTTGACAGGCTGATCTCTGAGATAGCATCTGCTTCTGTCTTCATATCCTTCCATTCCATTTTGCTACTTTCTTTTAAACTGTCAGGGAAGATATCAATGGGCTGTAAGTGAAGAGCTGAGGAAATCCTTTCTTGTTGCTGCTTGACCTGTTGCTGGTTATGATGCTGGAGGAAGGAATAATTCACTGTATGCAGTTGAATCCCCAACAGGAACTGACTGGCAACATGCAGTTGACCAGCTCATTGAAGAGGTTTGGTCCTTAGGACTTTTCTGCCTGGTCAAAGATTCTCTCCTCAGTTATTCACATTCCTCTGCTTTTCTCTCATTTCTCAATTCTTTGGAATGCTCTACATACACACACACATTGAGAGCAGGTAGGTTTAATTTCACCAGTCTCCTTGTGTCTGTGTGTGTAGCATACCAGTGTGGATTAAGGAGTGACTGAGTGACTTCATAGCAGTGAAGGACATACAATTTCACTTGGTGGTTAAACATAGATGATAGATAAGGAAAGAGTTGATTATGAGGTTGCCAAGTAATTGAATTGTTATTCATTGGAAAGAATCTGAATTATTTTTAGTTGAAATATTCTTCTGTCAAAACCAAAACTTTATGACTTTATTTTCTAATTATGGATGTTATTGATATAGTTGTGTTGCTTTCAGTGGCTCAGTGAAGAATGTCAGAGATCTTTCTAAGCTGCCATTGACAGCAAATGAACATAAAAAATGTATTTACATTCAGCAGCCTATCCTAGTTTGTCAGGAAACTTTGTTTTTAATATCTCTTTTTCACTGATGGAAACACCATATTCAATTTTTTGCCACTTTTGAGGGGGTAATTTTAAGCAGAGTTTACTTGTTCTTACTAGTCTGCTGTGAAATGAGCGATCAGTCTATGTATAGCTCATTCTCCTTTCCTTAGATCTGCATAACTTCATAAGCATTACTGAGCTGCTCTCTCTATCAGGAATTAAAAGATCTACTCATCCTGAAAACACCAAGGGAGTTCCATAGCTATTCAGGACCAGTGTCTTATTGGTCCTGTTCCTGCCTCTGAGTGTTGAATGAGCTAAGAAAAATCTCCACCCTTGTCTTTTCTTTTTATCTTGCTCATTTAAGTTTTTAAGCAGCATGTGATTTGCTGCTTTTGTGAGCCAAATGGCAACCTTACAGCAAGTATTATGCTTAACTGATACAGGTAATACACATCAGTGAATGTATCTGGTACATTGCAATCATCCTTTAGCAATAGAGATATGACATACTGATCTAGAACTACCCCAGAGGTGTTCAAACTGAATAGATATTGTGTTAATAAGTTACTGCTTTATAAACACTGAACCAGATATATGAAAAGGACTGCTGCTTGGTATATGTTGGCCCAGTGCCAAGTGAAAACCCGTACTCTGACTTACAAACTTTTAGAGATTTATCAGTACTGAGAAAGAGCTCAAAACAATCCAGTGAATAAAAGTCAGAATAGCTGGAATCCAGTAGAAGAGATGTAAAATAGATTGAACTTGTGGCTAAATTGAAGATAGAAAAAAAAATATTTATTGGGATAAAATATTGAGAATATGTGCTTTGTGAAGGGATGTTTTTGGAGGCTGCTGAACATGGCTAGCAATGCAGGTAGTTGTATCACCACTTTTTCTGTGTACCATCATGGTACCACTGGAAAATATGTGATTGAGGATCAGGGAAAAGTGTGCTATCCACATATTCACAGCTTAGTGTTTTCATGTATTCATCTCATGTAACAAGTCATCCTAGCTTATCTGCTCTCCATTTAGAGGTCATTATATAAGCGTTGTGCTTAAGTGCTGGGTTTTTGTTGCTGTTTATTTGTTTGTTTGTTTAGGGGTGGAGATTAAGAGGGGAAAGTTGTCCTATACAAATATGTAATGAGTTTGGTTATCACCATCTCTTGCATAATTAAAAGCTTTTTATTAGGATTTTCACTGAAGTCAGCATTTTAGTGTCATCTAATTTTATTTACTTTTTCATCACACAAGTATACACTCTGTACCATCTGCTACAGTAGTGGGATAACACACTCAGAGTCTCCTATTGCTGGAGAAGGAACATGAAGTTCAGCAGGAGTAGGCTCCCAGCGTAAAACAGATATCAGGAGTGGCATAACAGATATCATGGATTTGTAACAGCGTATCTAGTGGGGTTTTTTACACATAAAAGAACAGCCTTTATTTCCCATTCTTTTTACTATGTAAATCTCGCTGCTGACTGTGCACTAGATTGGGTGCCCTGACAAGTGCTGTGAACACTTATACCCAGAAGTTGCAGTGGAATCAAACAAGAAATTTCCAGTTTCCATGCTGGGTGTGTATATAGAAATGAAAAGAAAATGCAACAGGGAAAGTGTTTTTTTGTAAAGCAGTTTCAATCATTGTTTCAAAAAGGTCAATTCCATTAAATCTGGTTAAGTCTTTAACAGTAACTGTGAAAATCTAAGTAGATAATTTGAACACTGACTAATCTCACGTCTGTCCACAATCTTTGCCTAGCCTACTGATCTTCTAGACTGTAAAAAGGAGCCAAATCTTTTTACCAAGATGTGTAACATACATCCTGAAGAAAAACAAGGCATGTCTTCTTTTTTTTTCTGTCTTTAGATAGCAAGGTATGTAAAAATTAATTTGAAGTGATTGTCTTTCCTCACATGCTTGAAACTCATGCATTCCTTTCTATAAATAGATCTGTGAAAATCTGGTGAATACTGTAGAATGTGTGAAAAGAATCTTACAAGTAATTTCATATTGCTATGAAGATCTTGGTGCTTCAACAAACCACTTAAAGAGATTTTTCTTAATGCGTTTTAATCACCAAAACTAATTTTAAAAAAAAGCACAACAGAGGTTGAAAAGTTACAAAGTTTAAGAATAAGTCCTTACAAAACTAGATATTCTTTTGTTTGCATATCTGATTGCAGACAGTGACGTGAAAAAAAGGAAGCTAACAATAATTGCTGGAATATTCAGAAAACTACATAGGAAGAATACATTCTCTTGGACATTTTATTGTGTATTCAACATCCTTTTAACAATCTCTTGCGGGTACATACTTTCAACTTTTGTGTCTTCAGTAAGGAAAATTGAGATGGCTACCTGAGGAAGGGTATGCCTGGATGATGAAATTAATTTATAGACTCATTCATGCCATCCTATCATTTGACATCCACTGAGCTGTTGATGTGATTCTTCTATGTTGATTACTGTTTCTTCACAGCTGTCTGTTGTCTCTTATTTCTTAAGTTTTGCTATTGAAACCAGAGACTTATTTGTTTGAACGGTGCTGCACAGTGAGAACTCGGTGTACTATTAGGGCTTCCAGTCTGTATAATAAGCAAAATTATGAGATTTCTGAAACACAACTAAAGGACTAAAGGCAGCCTTTGTTTCTCCTGAATGGAGCTCTTTGTTTGGTGTCACCACGCGCTCCTGCTATGTAGTTCTGCTTTTCTTTTCTTTTTTTTTTTTCTTTTTTTTTTTTTCTTTCTTTTTTTGGAGGTAAAACACCACTTTTTGGATAATTGTCATTGTTGCTCTTGTTGGCAGTTTAGATAAGTGGAATGAGATTGTAAGTGGTTTGGGACCAAAGTTTCCTTATGCAATTGAAGAGCATCTTTTGTCTTGATTAACACTGCAGTAAACATGATGCTCAGATATATTGGCAGTGATGAGAATGACAATACTAGGCACAGAATTTTTTGCACTCAGTCTCCTCTGTATTCATGAGTTAATTTTAAAGAAAAGAAGACTTAGAACATTCAAAGACAATAATGAATGTGAAAAACGATGGTGCCAACTTATGGTAATGCTAAGTAGTATGAAACAGTAGTTCTCAGCTGGAATGAATTTCAGTAGAAGTTGTTTATAAAAAAAACGAAATAAAATTCTAATATCTAATATCCTCCAAAAAGCTATCATACAAGTCAAGAAGACATTATTTTATAAAGCTATGAAAATTCATACTGTCAAGATGGGAGATTTCATGAAACCAAATACGGACTTTTCATGAAATCAAATATGGATTCTTTTCACTCTGTGAAAAATGTCATAGCATTACTGCAATATCACTGAAGTCAATGACAGAGGAGCTGTTACATTATTCCCAAATAATAACATGGAAGTACTGATAAAATGACCATGAGATGGCAATTCCAACTGACACTGTTTGCAAAAGAGACTTTGTGGGGCAGTTATTGGGTAAATTCAAAGCTAAAGTGCAATAGAAGAAGGCAAATTCTCAATTATTAGATTAGATATTCAGAATCAGAAAAAAATACAGTAAACAGTGAAAAAAATTACAAGTTTTTATGGGTGCCATTATGATTGGTAGCAGAGCTATGAAATTATGTGCTGGTAAAAAGATTTACTGAAGCCTGCTGAAGTATAAACATTAAAAATTGATGTACTAAATGGTTGATAACAATTGCTAGACATTTCCTGAGGTTGTTTTCTTAGAAATGCTGTTATTGCTAATGATAAGTGTTCTGTTATTTGTGCAACTACTCTAGTGTGTAAATAGTTTATTCTGCTGACTTTTTATACGTGTTTCTTAAATTTGATGATATTTGGGGTTACTTTATTTCTTTCTGTATGTTCCTTCCATGGGGAATGTGGAAATTAAATTCACCAGTTATCAGAAATCCACCTGTCTTACTGTGGGGAAATCTAAAAGTTAGAATGGTATCACAGATTCTTGCATAGTAGTTCTGGATCAATTTGTTCTTAGTTTCCAGTAATAAGAAACTGAAGAGAAGGCATAGCTCGTGATCAGATTAGTATCCAGCCACAAGAGATGCATTCCTGTTCTGTCACTGAATGAAATGTCGTCTCAAATGAGTCTCTCCTGTGGAATTTAAATATCTTTGCATCTGAACCCTTGTCTATTTTCGTACTTCAGCTCCCCAGTGATAAATTGGGAATAATAGTAATTTTATTATTATTCACAGATATGTATCTAAATCTCAGAAGTCTACAAGAAGAAGAAAAACAAACACAACAAAAACAACACACTCCTTCTTATCATAATACCTAGCTAGAAAAGTAAATAAATATAGTTAACATTTATTTTGAGGCATTTAGAACCTAAAGTGTTTGGATGGAGAATGCATACGTGAAATGCACAAAGCATATCAATAATATGCATAAGGCATAATGATTTCCTAGACTGCGAAACAGAAAACTGGATGTCAGAGAAATACACAATAAATTCATTTAACATCTATAATTTCAAACTTCAGAGAAAGATTAAATAGAAGAAAAATAGATATGCATACCCTCTTTAATTTTTTTTTTTCCCCTCCTTAAAAAATGTACTGAACAAAGAATTAGGCAGGTTTGACAAAGTTACTGTAGTTCTACTTGTTAATCCCTGTGTGAGTATGTCTTCCTATGATTTTGTTTTATATCTACCAGTTCTGAATTCCACACAGAAGCCTTTCTCCCCTTCAGGAGAGGTTTAGGTTAGATATTAGGAGGAAGTTTTTCACACAGAGGGTGGTGACACAGTGGAACAGGTTGCCCAGGGAGGTTGTGGATGCCTCATCCCTGGAGGCATTCAAGGCCAGGCTGGATGAGGCTCTGGGCAGCCTTGTCTGGTGGTTGGAGACCCTGCACATAGCAGGGGGGGGTTGAAACTAGATGATCATTATGGTCCTTTTCAACCAAGGCCATTCTATGATTCTATGATTCTTTGTGAGTGATGGGAAGAGTTCCTCCTCCTTCTGCTCCTGATCTGTTCTCATTTTCATTCTTCATTCAGGTATCTCCCTGTTTAAAAAACTCATTTTTTGCAGACTCTCTTTGTACAAGAGTTTTCCCATGCCCTTAATCAGATGCAACCAAGTCCTTAATTGCCTCACTATATTCAGTCAGATTTTCTAAAACGATCATTTGCATCACTTAAATGATGTACAGTTGTCACAATCTGGCTGCAAATTCCCTGTGGCATAGTGAAACTGATGGCTGGACAGATTTTGACAGCTTTGAGTTTAGCCTTTCTCTCCAAAGTAGTTCATATATCAGAGGGGAATGACAGAATCAGAGAGGGGGTGGGTGAGATCAGCTATACTACTAGTCCAAGTCTGGGAAAGAATATGGCCCAGTATTGTAAGGGTACTTGTTTGTGTTTATTCATGTAAAGTGAATGCAGTAAAATTTGACCACAGAAGGTTGGATAATAATTTATGTCTCAAAATGGTGAAATATTTAAGTGTCACACTCTGTAAATCCCGATGGTTGTGCTATTTAAGGCAGGATCTGATTTTATCAATAGATCATTTGTGACATATGACCCAAAAGAAAAAGAGCCTGTGGCAAAAATAGATTTTAGCTAAGTCTGAATTAGATTTTATAGGTCAGCTATTCTGGGTTAATTCAGTACCATCTGATTGCTATAAAGGTACTTAATGAGGGTTAATTAGAAAGGAGGTCTTTTATCATCATTTAATGCAATTCCATTCACATGAGATCAAGGATTGACATTAGATTTTTCTTTTTGTGATTGTGAAATTAAGAAAGGCCAGTAAATGATCCTACTCCTTCCTACATTTCCTGCCTGATGCTTGTAGAGTAAACAGCACAGGAGCAAGTTTTAGAAATTACATGACCACAGTTTAAGGGATTGCGCAGAAAGCATGTGAGCAGAACTAAAGCAGTAAATGTCAGAGTAAATTTAAATTTGAATTTTGCATTTCATGAGAATGGAAATTTCATGGAAATTTCATGGAAATTTCCATTGTTTTAAAATGCTTCCGTGTTTTCTACTTCATTCTATTTCTCATTTTTTAAATTATTTCGAAATATTCTCTATTGTTGTTATGAAGTTGCATAATAACACACACACACACACACACACACACACACACACACACGAAAGATCCAAAGGAGATTTAAGAGTAATTGTTCTTGGTTATAAACTATATCATCAAACTTTTTGTAAAGAATGTTAGCTGTTTATCATAAAAAGTTTTGTAGCTCAGCTTATGTGCGTCAAGAACGCATGGCAAGAAGACAGGTATTAAAAAAAAAAAAAAAAAACAATGACCAAAAAAATAGAAAAAAACCATGAAGCAATCTTCAACATAAAATCACCCAGCATTTTGAATCTAATTTCAAGTATTTCAGAGTGAAATTAATGCTTGAACATTTGGGAAACTTTTTTTTAGAACAAAGGCAATGCCATCAAATGCAAAACCTGTCAAAAATACCTTAGTCTTGAAAAAACTCCGGCAACTTAAATGATTTATTTTTTAACAAAAACATGTTTGAAATCTACAAAACACTTCCTGCTGACTAATCAGATGGAATAGGTTTTATGATCAGAATTCTAAGAGGTTACTGCGTTATTTTCTCTGAGATATGCCTGATTCTCAAGAATGGTATTTAGTGGTCCTTTACGTGAAGCACAAGTGGTGTATGCATATGACCAGTCGCTGTGTGACTTCAAATTACCCGATGTGCAAATGTGTTTTTACTGAACTGATACTGGAAATGCCGTGGACAGACAGACTTGACTGTTAAAAAAGCAAAGGAAGTTGACATGACAGTAAATGAACTGGGCATGAATTATAGTAAATGCTTCTACATCAGGCTCCCATATTTGCTTCTGTCACAGTTGAAGTCTCTTAAATTCAGTGCAATAACAGACTTAGTAAATTAAAATTAAATGCCAATCTAACATATCCTGAGGTTTTGTGCTGAATCGTGTTTCTTAATTATTTCAAATCAAGTATGATATAGTTAATGCAAATGTCAGCCACAGTCATTCTGTTGTTTTTATTAATTACATTGTATCTTGTTAAAACAAGCAAAGGAGGTCTGAGAATCAATGAAGCACGAGCTTAAGGCATAAACAAGGAAGCAGTTCACACAGTAAGTGTAGACATCTAATGAAAAATATGAGGAGAAAAAAATTAAGATTTACAGGAAGAATTTGAAGTTACACATTCAGCCACCAAAGTCCTGTTGATTGAGATACCAGGTGTGTCTCGATGTATTGTGATATATTATTTAGAAGAAAAGGTGACTTTCTTCTTTCAGGAAATTGGACACTTATTTTCTGTACACCACGTTGCTTGAACAACTAACCTTTAACTAACTTACTAATGTCGTATCTGATTAATGTCCCTACTTAAAGTGAACAATTCTAGTGACAGAATCCTAAAAACAATTAAGCTGAACTTGTCAAAATTAATATAAGAGATAGCATCTTCATCTTAGCCAGCAAAGGCTATTAGTATCAAGTGGTTTTCTTAAGTAGACTATGTATTTTTTGTGTTTGTTTTAAAGAAGATTTCCCATTATTATCTTGCTGAGAAAAAAATGATCTGAGTAGAACCCAACTGGACTGAGGTAGAAGTTTCTTTCAGGATTCCTGTTCTTTAATTCTTTCATTTCTGTGGTGTTGCTACTAAGAGATACTCCCAGAGAGCTGTCAGAAACTTGATAAATCTCTTCAGATACTAGCCTGTAGCTTACATTCGGAGAGTATGTGTACACTGCTAAGCAGGTCTGACCTTTGAAGTGCTACTGGACTTAGTAGATATGCCCTCTGATTAATTCATTTGAATAGATACTCTTACAAAAAATACCCATTTGTAAGGAAAATGAAGGAGAAAAATGTAATATCTAACATACTGTTCCACAAGCAGCAGAGCTAAGTAAACTTACTTTCCTGTAGATTTGTCTCCCATTTTTTTAAATCCAGCTTTGCGCTCTGGCATCTAGTTCATTATCACATATTTCCTTCAATGAAATCCTTCTGCACTTTGAATATTCTGCCTTCTACTTGCCCTGAAATGCTGTCTCATGTGGTCTTTCTTAAATTCATCCATAAAATGTGAATACCTGTGCAATGTGCCATCTTTTCTCCAGCGTTCATATCACTATCTTACTGGAGGAGACAAGCTGCCATTGCAATAGTGGCCTTTTTAAGCATAAAAAACTGGGGTCATTGTGCTAATATTATGGTAACCAAACAATGGCTACTATAAATAGTTCAATTATAAATTGATGTAATATGTTTTCTGAGGGCTAGCAAAATATTTTGTGACTTAGTCAGTAATGTATCTATATTTTAGTAAAACAACTTAGATTTTCTATGTCTTTCCTCAGCAAGAGTATTAAAAAAAATATTCCAATCTCAGCAAGGTACATTGAGGTCCTCCTCTCTTCCATGTGTTCTGACTAAGCCTTACTAGTATTAAAAGTAAATTTTTGCAGTGTGTATTCTCAGATAGATGTTATTATCTCAGAGACTATTATTACTTTTGGAACTGTAGTTGATTAAGTATACTTACTATTACAAGGTAAGTGGTTGCAGAAGCCTTCATTAATTAGAAATGATTTGCTCTTTTAGTTAAGACTCTTACTTCCCTCATTCTGCTAACTTTTTCTTATTTTGTTTGAACCACTGCCCCAGAACAGCTATGAGGTGTAGAGTTCTGCAGTGAAAAAAGAACAGCAAATTCCATGCTGTGCAGTGTAGACATTGTTTGTCTGCATGCTGACAAACCTGCCAAAAATAACAGAACTTCTCTCTGGTGAATAATACAAAAAATTAGATTTCATCACCATGTAATAACATATCTACGAGGACTACATATATTTTTTTTCTACAAATATTTCTCAATGGATACTTTCATGCTATATGTATGGTTCTATTAGATGACTGTGTTTGCCTTAAAAAAAATCTTCATGAGCTGCATGGAAGCTCTGCTGGTTATTAGCTAATAACAATACATAAAGGAAATATGACTGTCAAATGGTATCTCTGTAAACATTTGTTTCATTCATATTTTCTAAATGTTTTAGAAAATTGAGTAGACATATGCACAGTTTAGCAGAAATACAGTTAAACCATAAAAAAGACCATAAGGGTTTATGAGTTGATTTTCTGAAGTATTTGTTACTCAAGAGCTATGTTGAAATTTAGTACTGCTTAAAGATGCTTAAGAAAAAAAGGTATCTAGTGTATCCACAGGAGTGCTATCCTTCTGCATGGAACACATAGGACTGGCATGTCCAACCCATGGCCTGGCACTGCTCATACTGTGGCCCAGTCCCTTACTGGGGTCATCATGGTGGCAGCTGAGTGTCCTGGCCCAACCCTGGCCACTTGCCCAGCACTCAAAACAACCAAACATTGACAGTTGGCACTGTCAGAGCTGAAAACAGGGGTCAAGGAGGGTGTAGTGCAGGGCTAACTCAATTTATGGCAAATAATTGTATGCGTTTTGATACATTAACTAAACAGAGTCCTGTGAACAGCAAAAAGCAGGTATATCAATAAAAGAATGTGAGAACAAGTTTCAAGATTTTGTAAAAAGCATCATTTATTTTCCATATAATTGCAACTCCATTTTCAGTTGGCAAAAACACATTTTCTGTGGATTTTCAAATGGAATGTAAAGAGCTGCAATCAGATATTCAACTCAAAAATTTGAGTTCATGTCACCTTACCAGAATTTTGTAACACTTATAAGAGATTATCAGAGAAAAATATCTCACTTCCTTTTCATGTCTTATTCAAGTACCATTTTTGGCAATAAATACATTTGTGAATAACTGTTTTCAAAGGTGAAGTACAGGAAGAGCAAAATTTCATCAAAAACCTCTGATGAATACCTAGAAAACTCATTAAGAATTAGTTTCACAAAAACAAGGTCAAATATCCCATTAGTTTTATGTTTCTGTCACTCTCTTTCTTAATATTTTAATTAAAAAATACAGACAAATAATAAAATTGTTGTTACTTATATACAGTAACTATATTACATATTTTATATGTGGCCCAGGACAATTCTTAACTTAATGCAGCCCAGAAAAGCCAAAAGTTTGGGCAACCATGATGTAGGGCATTCTAAGAGTGGTTGTGCATTAATAACCTTTATGTCTTTGGTGTCTTTTAATATATAGCGTCAGATACAAATTGCATTTCAGTGCTAACAGTGAGCTGACCAGAAGACATGGAAATGGGTAGAATCAAAGGAGAGATCTGCATATATCACGTCCAAGGAAATGTTCTGCTTGACACAAGACTCTTTTTCTTTTGTGGCAGCAGCATAATGTTTGCAGTTCAGGAACTGATGGATGCTAAAATGTTTTTGTCAGGTTCTTTATTGTTTTTTCATCAGGGAGATTTATTAGAGAAAAATGGGGTTTAGTGAAAAACTAGTAATTTAAAGAAACTTTTGTTGAAGATTAAGTTTCCACCAACTAGGTATCTTGAAAGTAATAAATTTAGTAATAGACTTACAAAGAGAAAGTATAAAACCTGAGACTTGAGTTAGTAACAAGTTGTATGGTGGTTTGCGTCTCATCTTCCAATATTTATGAATGTCATTACTCTGACAGAATTTACTATGGTGATGCTATTTTCCTTTCTAGAATTTTTTCAGAAAACGTCAGTACAAAAATAAATAAATAAATAAATAGATAAAAGGCAGACCTCTCACACTGTTAGCATTCAATAAAAACATTTTCTGCTTCTAATTCTCCATTGTCTAACACTGAACAACCAGAAGAAAACTGAATTTTCTTTTCAGAAATAGGTTTGTGGATTTCATATCCACACATAATACCTTTGGTTACAAATAAGAGTTTTATTTTTCAAATTCTTTAAAGTATGCAGACTTTGTTGGGTGAGGGTTTCCCATGAGAAAAATTGCTTGGCTTAACCTTGTGAGCAGCTGAGCCATGCTGTTTCACTGCAGACATCTTTTTTAAACTCTGTTGTGGAGAGATAAGTACTCAGGTTTGAGTTTTCTCCTTCACCAAATCACACCAGACTACTAACAGAGGAGTTCTGAGGAATACACCATGCACACTAAAGATCAGTACAGGACAAAGCTAAATAAAGAAAAGTTCTGGGTTTTTTTTTTGTTTGTTTGTTTCTTTTAGAATTCCTTTCCAAAGGAATTTGATCATGCTTTGCCTGTCGTAAAATATGTTTACATTTAGATTGTTTTAGAAAATAGCAGAAAATGCTTTCAGTATAAAGAATTGCCATAGAATTTTCCTCCAACTATTTCTAATGACAAATGATGCAGGTTAAAATTACCTAATGTACCATTCATCATTTTATGTTGGATACTATTACCTGGAATTGAAATTTTTTGGAGCTTAATACAATCTAAATAAAAATTAATTTGTATGGTAAATAAAAGAAAACTAGAGCATTCACATTAATGAGTTCTATCTCTGTGCACATGCTAGTGAAAAGCATACTGAAAAAAAAAAAAGTTTCATTTAATCCATTCTGCATTCATTACTGCTTGGATTTAGGTCTGATATAATGTCAAAGAATCTTCAAATGGCAAAGCTACTTTGATTAGACAATGATGGTACAGCAAACAGAGTACAAAGGCTACAAAAGGGGCAGATGTTTTAAATGAGTTGTCTAATACAGGGTGATATAGTTTGGTTTGTTTAGCAATGAGGATTAGCACATTAGTTTAAGAACAAATATATTAGTTTAGCGAAAGGAATCTATGAATGATACTCTGAAACTTTCCATTTCAGCTTTAGTGGGTGAATAGTCTTGTTTTTCCTTAATAATTTTGCACTGGGGTCACTTCTGCCTCAATGATTTTGCCTTGTGAGAAGTACTGGAGTCACAATAGAATACTTTTATCTTTTGCCTCGAAATGTGCAAGGACAGTTTCCTCAGGTTCCACATGCATTGTTTTTAAAAGATGGCTCGCTATGGGCTAGTAAGCAATGGACATCTTCCAAATAGGGGAAAAGTGAATGAAAGTGAGTCAAAGGTTTTGGTGATGAAGCTGATGGTGAAAAAAGAGGAAGAAGTAGGTGGACTCTTGACCACCCTAAATACCACTAAGCGTGCCCAAAGGGACATTAGCACAGATCTATGAGACCTTAAAAAAGAATGACTATGTATGCCAATATACTGCATATGTATGTCTTAACTACGTAAATCTAGAACCTGAATTCTGAAAGGGCACACTTACTTGTCAAGTCACCCAGTGAGCATCATGAGGAATAAAGGAATGCCACTTTCTAACACCACATTGGAGTTAGAGAGTTTTCTTTCTGAATTTTGGATGACAAGGGACAGTAAAGAAGACAGTTAAAAGAAAGGGGGAAAAAATCTCTATGCAGGTCAACATATCCGCCATTCTTATTCCATTATTTTTATCATCAGTTGCAATGCCTTCCTACCTTTCAAATGATGAAGACCTCATTAAAATTCCTTCCTGTGAAGAGAAGATGATGTCATTAAAATATTTGTTTCTAGGAACTGAAAATATTCTACACTTTCATGTGATATCAGAGTTTTGAGCACTTAGGGATCCATCTTGCCAACTCTCCTCCTTTCAGAAGGGGTTGCCTTGGAGTGTGCTGTAAATAGTAAGGATGTGGTAACTCTACTCCAGCTACTTTTAAGCACGACAGCACCATGCAGAAGCCAGAGTGAGGCAAGTATTCAATCTTAAAATATTAATATTTACACCACATCAAGAGGTGTAAAAGAGTGTCAGAACACAAGATTTTTGTCAAAAGAACATTGGTAATAATGTTTGAGATTTAAGTCAACAGAAATTTGCATTAATAACCATGAGAAAACAAACTAAAGTTGGAAGATAACTTGCATGTAGTAAAAGGTTAGGTTTCAATTTTTAAGCTTATCTTTTCTAATTGAATTCCTAATTCCTCTTATCATTTAAATTTGAACTTGACTGTTTAGTAAAAATACTGTGGACTGCATTTCAGTATACTCATTTTACTAAACTATCGGAAAACTATAGTGGAATTGTAGTTTTCTGTTGTAAAGAAGGAAGGTGGTGTTTGTTCTCATGGGTCCCAGCTATGAAATCAAGTCCTCATTTTTCAAAATGCTGGTCAAGTCAAACTGCAGTAACTGGTAATATAGGTTAGCACAATTACTGGATCATACCATGTTGCACATGCTTATTGTTTGCTTTTCTTTTTCTATTCAGCACTTTTTTTTTTTTTCAGAATTGCTTGAAATAACTATTTGTGCTTCTTGGAATTTGGTAACTTACAACTTTAACTTAAAGGACAGTCTAAATAGTAGTCTGATAATCTAGATAATAGTCTGATGGCAGTCATGTATTTCTCTAGTGTTGCAGAAACTCTCAGCTGTCCAGCGCGCGGGGAAGCATAACCGACCCAAAATAAGTGATAAAAGCACCTTTAAT
>JAOWBP010004006.1:17330174-17340464 GCA_028571105.1 Tragopan temminckii
TGCGACCTGGTGTAGGGAACCTGCTTTGGCAGGGGGGTTGGACTCGATGATCTCTGAGGTCCCTTCTAACCCCTACAGTTCTGTGATTCTGTGTGATTCTGTGATTCTGTGATCAGGGGCATCTGGAGGTCCCTTCCAACCCCTGTGATTCTGTGATTCTGTGATTTTTTGATCGGGGGCATATCATGTTCTCCTGCTTCTTTCAAAAAATCTCCTACTGTGTTGCTGGGTTATTTATAGCATTAGATATGACACCAAAATAAGTTATCTAGAAGACTTGATATAACCTTCAATTTTCTTCTCTCTGACACATACTATTTGCAAAGGTGTTATGCAGAGGTTAAATGGTATAGAGAAGACAATGAGAGCAATGTGCTGGGACCAAATTTAACCTTCTGAATTTTAAAGAAACTACCGAGATCCTGAATGTTGGGGTACAAGCATCAGAGAGGCAGTGTAAAGATTTGTCATATTTTGACTCAGAGACTTCAGTGATGAAGATACATCTTGAAAAGAAGAAGCCTAGACAACTGAGTGATGAGCATGGAATAGACAGATGTTTCAGATATCCACCAAAAAAGATCTATTTTTTTCTCTTTGTTTCAGAAACTAACAACATATCACATCCACAGTGCCCCACAGCATCCTCCCAGCCAGTTGGCTCTTAGCAAGAATAGGACCAATTTCTTAATCATTACTACCATATCCTGCCAACATACAGTGAAGACAGAAGATATATCTTCTTCAAAAAGCATTTATCTGCTATCATAGCCAGGTATATGCTTCAGTGGTGGCAGCTGGTAAAAGAAAAAACTTCTTTATGCATAGATATATATAGCAACATACCTATTTGTATGAGTATACACATAGATATATAGATAAGCATACGTATATTCATATTGCAAATATGCTCATGTCTTATATGAAAAAAAAAAAGACACCAAGGAAATTGATTGGGTGTTAGTCTTCCAATTCAGTTTTTTTGTCTTAATGTTTTAGAAGAGTAGGAACAATGTGAGCAGCAGACAAAGTAGACCTTGTCTTGTGATTATTTCTAAGTTTGGCAAAGAATACATTTATTCTTAGTTTGATATTAAATAAATACTTAAATATGAAAAAAAAAATCATCTGTCTTGATTCCGTTCTTCATAAAAATATAACGGACCTCACTAGTCATTTACTGAGACTGATTCAGTAAGTTCTCAGTAATGACAGTTACAGTGAAGGGAAGTATCAAGAGAATCCTATGGAAGGCAACTGAAGTTTAAGTTGTCTCAGAACTTCATCGCCTCAAAAAAGAAAAGTGACTCACAACCCTTCTAAAAGATCTTCACCATGTTGACATAACTGTAGAAGAGTTAACAGATGCTACTTCTGTGTAGATGAAAGCTAGAATAAAAAGCATTGCAAGTACGCAATATATATATATATATAATTATTTTTTTCTTTCAGAAATATATATATTTTTTTTTCCCTAAAACTTTCTTAAATATTTGGCACTGGATAGATGTAAAAATTCTCAATCCAAAACTGTTTAATCTGTAAGAGAATAAGCATATACATGGACATCAAGAAAGGGTCTGAAATGTTTTTGTTTGGCACGGAGTTATCTAGATCAATCTATGTCTGTGACAGGGGGACAGTAGGCCTGTGGGCCCCCTGGCCACCCAAAAAATGGAAAGGGTAGGGAGATGGGAGCTGGGCTCAAATAAACAAAACAGAACAGCAACAATGATCTAAGGATTTATTTTACTAACTATGATATCGGAATACAAGATAACACAATATAATACAACCTAATTGAAATTGGACTAATAAATCAAATAAAATAAGAGAGAGAGAGAGTTTCCCAAAACCAAAAAGCCTGAAGGCGCACAGCTTTGAAGAACACCCACACACAGCCAGGCAGCGAGCAAGAGAGAGAGAACAAGATCTCACGACTTCCTTCCTCCCGTGACTTATCACATTCTCCTCACACGCGAAAGGTCCCCTGGGATATGTAGTTTTTCTTCTCTTCTGAGAGCCAAATATCCAGAAAGTTGTCAGTCCTCAGAACTGGAGTATTAACTCCTTAATTACTTGTGCTTTACGTGATTTTATGATGTGAAATATCGATTGCAAAAAAATTACAAAACCATGACATTATTAATTCCCAGTTTAGCACCTACTGCTCATAGCATGCAATTCAACAAATTATAAGGAAAGATACACTAGACCACACCCCCAAAACCCCGTTTTAGTAGCACATCCTTACCATCGTTCTTACATTAACGAAGCGTACTTCTGCTGCAGTGGGAACAGGAAGATAAAAATCTACTGTCAATACAAAAAGAACCTAAGGGAGATCAACACATCTGGTTTAGGGAAAAGTAAGTCTGTCAAACCAAAAATTTCACATCATTTGGAGCAGTGTGGAACAAGGGTGGGAAGGAGAGAAGGAAATTTCTTAACCATTAAGGTAGCCATATATCTGTTACCTGCTAATTCCTCACTTCATTTAATAATCAGTAACACTGACACTCACATGTCATCTTAAGTCTCCCAATCACTTTTATTCTTAATTGGCCCCCTTTGCCAGGTTAGTTATAGCACCTTTGCTGGAAACCGAAACTGAAGCGTATTTCACAGGTCAAGCTCAATGGTGAATGATAATGCTACCGAAGTTGGATCTACTTACAGGAGTTGACTGGTGTTCTCTGCATAAGATTCTAGATATAGAAAGAGCATCTTTTAGAACAAAATGGGTGGATGGAATGAACAGATAGACTCTAACAGTGATCCTGAGTAAGAGTAATGTTGATCTCAGTGAGATTATTTAAGTCCAAGGTCTTGTTTTAGTTTTCCTCTCTTTCATATAACAGTGATACTGCTCTCAGAGTTTTAGAAAGAGTTTAAGTGCTACTTTATTATGAAATTCTTTGTCTGTCATTCTACTACACGGGGTGCATAATGTTATATGCATTTGATGTTTGGTAGGGTAAGAGATAATACTGCAGGCAGGGATACAAAATATGTTTCTCAAAGCAGTAAGAACCATTTCATCCCATTTTGTTACAGTAATACTGCCTCAGATCCTTTCCTAATACTTTATTGATAGGCTTTTCACAATGTGCATCCACACAGTACATTTGGGAAGTTCAGAAGTCTTCTGATTTCCATGTTATATTTACATATACTTCTCATTTCCCGTCACTGAGAGAAAAGAGAATGTGAAACAAATTGTTTGAACTTGGCTTGCTGCAGTTAGGGGAAAAATACTTATCTTCTTAAACATGGTCCAAAGATTTTGTTCTCTATTTTAAACTCTGGTATTAGACACTTCCTATGGGAGAGACTGGCCTTTGTGTCTGACTAGTACTGTCCAAAGGGCCTACAGTAAATCTCAGACACAGATTTTTGATCTCTTAAAATATTAATCACTAAATCTGCTTTTCCAAAGTTTTTTCTTGCAAATTAACCTGTAGAGACATCTTAAAAGTGGGACATAAGATGGCTAACTATGTGTGAAGAACTTGTTTTCTTTTATTTTTCCAGAAGATGAATCAGAAATAAGACAAAACATCTTTTGGTCACTTGGAATGAAAAATATTAACTGCTTGTTTGGGGATTTTCTTCTGAAACAAACAAGCAAAAAGTTAAACAATCCCATAACTGAAATTGTTTAACTCTACAAAAAAAAAAAAACAAAAAAAAAACAAAAAACAAAAAAAAAACAAAAAAAAAAACAAAAAAAAACTTTATATCTTCTTAGTACTCTTAACACCCTTTTTAAAAAATACAGAGTCTGTTTGTGTTTCCAGATGAGTTGATTCTGGTTTAAAAAATGATTTGAATATTTCAATTCTATATATATATATATATTTACTTATGCCATACTGTACATTAAGTACCACTTCCACTTAATTCACTTTTTTTGAGAGTTTCTTTGTTTCTCTGTAAACCTGTAGACTGATTTATTTTGAATTTATTACAGCTCTGATTATGTTGTAATACTGTAACCTGGAATCAGCCCAGAGAGGCTGTGGATGCCCTATTCTTGAAGGTGCTTAAGGCCAGCTTGGATGAGGCCCTGGGCAATCTGATCTAGCACTTGATGTAGTAGTTGGCAACTCTGCCTATGGCAAGGGGGTTGGAACTTGACGACCCTTGATGATCCAACCCAAGCCACTCTATGACTCTGTGATTTCCTTATTATGCACAGAAAGACTGCAAGTTGCCTCTGGTACCTCAGAATGTTCTTGTTAGGTATGATAAGTGAAGTAATACTCTATTTGGCATCAAAAGCTGGTTCTCTGTTTATTTCCTAGATTACTGAGTGAGCATAAAACAAGAGGAACTCACTGGAAGTATCTATTCAATCACTTTACCAGCTCCTTAAAAACTCATTTGTCTCTTGACAAATAAGGCTGCTGATGGGTTATGTCGTTCTCCTGGCAAAAAATGTCCCCCTCTCCCTATTGGTACTCCACCATCACTTAACCAGCCTCATATACCACTTAGAAGCTAGGATTCTGGAGAACAAATTAGGTGGTTTTTCCCTGTCTGCACTGTGATTATTATTGTATCAGTATGGCTCATGACTACGATTGCTAGGTGCCATGATGGTAAAATAATGGTTAGTACAAAAGGTTGATAATTCCACCTATGATACTTCTGAAGAACTTTGAAATTATAGTTAGGGATCGTTGACAACATAATCTTAAACATCAGTATCATGATACAATACAATGTTGCTGATGAAATTAAATCCACAGATCTAAAAATCTGGAAATGATTTTTTTTCCCCTCTTTTCTTTTGTCTCTCCTAATCTCCTCTTTCTGATATGAACTACTCCAGGGGTTAGAAAATATAATACACTTGTTATTTAAATATGTATAAATTAGTATAACTGCAGAATGGAAATAATTCAAATTGCAAACAAACATTACGCTGCTGAACTAAGTGAAGTTAGGAGAACAGTTAATACCCTTTCACACTGTGGCTGACTGTGCAAATTAAAGTCTCTCTTAAAACTCTTAATTTATCTACAGTCCAGCTCTACAAGGAACTCTCCACCTAATACTTGCACAATACACAAATGCACTGGTTGGTGCACTTCAGCTCTTGGTCTCCTGGGCTGTATGTGGTGGCAGAAAAGAGTGCTTTTTAGCAGGGATTACCTGCCACGTACCCTAAAACAGTCTCTGGCTGAAATGTTTGTAGGAAATGTTGCACTGCGTGTACACTGCAGCTTCATAAAGTTAAATTATCAAATCAGTAGTTGAGGTAAATTGGTTTACCATCACTGCAGCCACCCTCATGCACACAGAGTAAAAATGTTGTCCGTTGTCTTTCTCTTAACATTAGAATTCTTTTTCAGATTATTAATTATAGTAACCTGAGACCCTTATATATTTTATTTAAATTGGTATGGTTTGCTTTCAAACTTACAGTTTAAGATACTTACGATGAGATCAGAAAGAATTAACTGTTTCTTGTGACAACTGGGGATGTATCCAAGTCAAAATTATGCATCTATTCAACAGCTATACTACGTTTACAGAATTTCGGCATAATGTATCCAATTTTCACTATGAAAAAAATACTTATAAAAGTTACAAGCAAGGAAAATAAGAAATCTTTTAATGAATGATACTTTCTAATCTTGTTGTGAAGAACACTATGATCACTGCACTCAATGATCCACTTGCATCAATTTTGGTAATTCAGTACATCCTGGTAATTCTTTCAGAATACTGTGGAGGTGTTGTCAGTTAGAGCTGGAAACATTTCAAGAGATTTTTAAATTCAAAATATATTTGTAATAGAGTGGGCTGGCCAGAATGAAATGATTCTGTTCTCATCAAGAAAGCTTACTGCACTAAGTTTTTTCTGTTTTCAGGCGAATATGTAGGAACTCACTGCTTAGAAGTTGAATCTATAATCAGTGCATGAGTTGGAAGACTGACTCCTCTGTAGTAAATAAAGCAAAAGAAAACCCCCCAAAATGAGCCAAATTCAACCAACCAATAATCAATCAAACAAAAACCATACAAAGAAACTGTTTTTTCTGCTTAATATAGGAAATCCATCCCTGACACTGTAAAGCACAGAATAGAACTAAAGATTTCAGCCTGAAAAATCTTTAAAATGTCAATAAATGATCTAAATTAACAAGAGAATACATATCTGAAATTGAAGAGGAGAAAAACACTTAACATGTACCTAAGCAAAGAAAAAACATTACCTTTTTGAACAGATTCCTAGAGTATCCCAAGATAACACAATTAAATGTAGTGTTGCTAAGGATTTGCTGAGATAAATTGTTAAGCGTAACACTGTGCTTTATTAAATTTTACTGAGGAATGTGGTTGACCTACTGTGCCATTACTCATGGGTGACTTGCAAAGCAAGACATCCTGTGTGCAAATCTGTATACTCTGGCCATGATTCATGCAGAGCACTGTTACAGCCAAAGCGCTTATGAAAATCTGTTGATCATTTGGATGTATAGATAGAAGTGGACCTCTCTGTCTGGTCTATAGCTGCTACACAAGATACTGTTATCTGGATTTTTCATATAAAATATTATCTCAGATTTGTAGATCAAACTACGTAATATAAATTTTTGTTTTGGTGCTGCCACATCCCTACTTTTAGCTGCATAAATGTAGTTTGATATTCACAGTGTTTAGCAATTGCTAAATCTAACAGCGTGATCAGAAGACATTGAATTTAAAAATTATGGGAGAAGATTGTTATTTTTCTTAAATTAATTTTACAACCTTAAGCAAAATTGCAGTGAAAATATAGAAGCTGTGAAGCTGAGTGCAAAAATGGATGATTATTATAATTTGCATTCAATTAAGAGGATTGAGGAAGTTCTGTTTTCTGGAAACAGAGGCAAAAGGGAGAGATAGAAAAGAGTAAATTTTATACCTGCCTCTTAAAATATGTCTACTGAGCTATAATTCAACTAAACAGCAGCAAGTAACTTTAATTAATCTCTAATTAGGCCCATGAGTTTTAGCTGAAAGAGGGTTTAGTTCCTTAAAAATGATAAAAACCATACCCTCCACATCCAAAGGCTGTTTTTGCAGACTCTCTGAGCCTTAATTACACTCCCTAACTCCTCAAACAATTTTCTGAGCCAATTACATCATAACGATGGCTAGACTAACACATTACACAGCCTTGTAATTGGGGTGCTTGCTTGCTAGAGTTAAATGGTTTGAAAAGTGGGAAACTGCCCAGAATCAAGACCTAGATCTTGCAACTGACATTACTGTAAAACAGCTGTAGACACTTCTGATTTTGAGTCCTGTATTTTCCACTGATACTTCAAATTAGGAGCAACAAGAGCTAGTAAAGAGAACAAAAAGCAAGGGAAAAAATTAAGTCTTCTTTATTATTGGAGTTATTACATACTAAATTCACACTCCAATGAAGAAGTGTTCTTCCTCTTGTGCTATAGCTATTATGCTGCAACTTATTCAGCATTGTGCATACTGCGCAAATAAAGGAATGTAATTTCTCAAAGAGTTTTTAATATGCTTCTACTCAAATACTACTTTGAAGGTCTATCTGCTGTATAGGAGTTCATATCAATACTGAACACAGGATAACATTTTCCCTGAGGTTTTGAAAATATTACACAGCCAAAAAGACAGGAAAATGTCACAATAAATACATTTCCCAGTGCATCTGCAAACACTGAGGGTCTCTTAAAAAGTTTCAAGATCTAGACCTGCTGAGTATGCATTTTATATAATTCACTTAGAATTACAGAGTCATAGAGTGGCTTGGGACCCCAAGGATCATCAAGCCCCAATCCCCTTGCTGTAGGCAGGGCTGCAATTGTTACATCAAGTGCTAGATCAGATTGCCCAGGGCCACATCCAACTGAATCTTAAACACCTTCAAGGATGGGGCACCCACAGACTCTCTGGGCAACCTGTTGCAGGACATTACCACCCTCTCAGTGAAAATCTAAATCTCCCTTCCTTTAGTTTAAAATCATTCCCCTTTGTCCTACCACTGTCTGCCCATGTAAAACGTCAATTTTCCTCCTGTTCATAATCTTCCTTTAAATACTGGAGGTCCATAATGCAGTCTCCCTGTAGCCTTCTTTTCTCCAGACTGAACAAGACAAGCTCCTTCAGCCTATCTTCATTTCTGAAGGGTTAATTAAGAAAGGCTGCTGAAATAAACTAACCGTGCTGTTAAACATATTTCATATGCTTTGCACATTCTTTAAAATATTGTTGCAATGAGTACTTCTCTGTTGACCTCAGATTTATTTGCTGCGTCAGCATTTATATTTCATACAATGAAAATTAAATCAAAGAATTTTAATTCTGTAAATATTAGGGGTGAGGACACAGAGCGAAATGAAAGTCACACAAACACACAGAGCGTATTTCAAGGAACCTGCCAACAATAAAGCATGTTTAGGCCATTTTGTTATCATTGATGGGCAAAAGCCCTTTTCACCTAAGTTGTGTTTGTATAGAGTCTAGCTACTTCTGTAACCTTCAAGGAACCTTCCAGACATGTCTGCTACAGCGTAACCATAGGAATCTTAGACTTCGACAGCTTATCCTCAGACAAAGGTTCTAAGGAGGATTTACAGGCTGGACATTGCGTATTTCACAGAATCACAGAAACACCAAGGTTGGAAAAGACCTACAAGATCATCCAATCCAACCATCCAACTACCACCAATAGTTCTCACTAAACCATATCCCTCAACACAAAATCCAAATGTTCCTTGAACACCTCCAGGGTCGGTGACTCCACCACCTCCCTGGGCAGCCCATTCCAGTGCCTGACCACTCTTTCAGAGAAGTAGTATTTCCTAACATCCAGCCTAAATCTCCCCTGGCGCAGCTTGAAGCCATTCCCTCTAGTCCTATCACCAGTTACACGAGAGAAGAGGCCGACCCCCAGCTCACTACAGCCTCCCTTCAGGTAGTTGTAGAGAGCAATAAGGTCTCCCCTGAGCCTCCTCTTCTCCAGGCTGAACAATCCCAGCTCCTTCAGCCACTCCTCATAAGGCCTGTGCTCCAGACCCCGCACCAGCTTTGTCGCCTTTCTTTGAACCCACTCTAGGGACTCAATGTCTTTCTTGTAGTGAGGGGCCCAAAACTGGACAGAGTACTCGAGCTGTGGCCTCACCGGAGCCGAGTACAGGGGGACAATCATTTCCCTGTTCCTGCTGGCAACACTGTTTCTGATGCAAACCAGGATGCCATTGGCCTTCTTGGCCACCTGGGCACACTGCTGGCTCATGTTCATTGAAGCATCAATCAATACCTGCAGGCCCTCTACACAGTCTACACAGTCTTCCAGCCACTCTGTCCCAAGCCTGTAGCGTTGCCTGGGATTGTTGTAGCCTGCTGCACAACGGCTTCCAACTCTTCTTGTTTGTTGTCCATGCTGTGTGCACTGGTATAGATGCACTTCAGCTGAACCCCTCACCTCACCCTTAATCCCATTACTGTTCCCCCAGGCTCACCTCTAGCAGGCCTGGTTTTATTCCCTTCCCCTTTCATATCTAGTTTAAAGCCCTCTCTACAAGTCCCACCAGCTGTTGGGCAAGAATCCGTTTCCCCCTTTGAGACAGGTGATACCCATTGGCAGCCCTCCTGCCAGCTGCCAAGTAGACCGCCCCGTGATCAAAGAACCCAAAATTCTTGTGTTTGCACCAGCCTCTCAGCCATGTGTTTATAAGGCAGGTTTTTCTGCTTCTTTCAGCGTCCTTTCCTGCCGCTGTAGGAATACAGTGCTCCATCAAGTGACCTCCCCAGTCCCCTAAAATCATTTTTTATAGTCCTCATGCTTCTGTCAGTGACCTCATCACTGTCAGCCTGGAGTATCAGTAGAGGATAATAATCAGAGGGGCGGATCAGACTGGGAAGTTTTCTAGAAATATCCCTGTCCTGGGCCCCAGGGAGGAAGCACACCTCCTTATGAGTCGGGGCAGGCTGACATATCGGGCCCTCACTTCCTCTTAGAAGGGAGTCATCTATAGCTATCACCGTCCTTTCTTTACAAGAGGAGGCAGCCTTCAAGCCAACCACCTCTCCTTAGAAAAGCTTGGAGGCAGTCCTCCCGTCTCATCCTCAGCCACCTCACCCTCCAGTTTCAGGACTTCAAACCTATTACACAGAAGCACCTGGGGAACCGAGATAGGTCAGGATAGGGGTTGCCTGCGTCACCAAGCTGGTACCTGCTGCCATTCCTCCTCTCCTCTCAAGTTGGCTCTCTCAGTTTGACTATGGCAAGGGAGAGGGTCCACTACAGCTTGG
>JAOWBP010004006.1:17340618-17357654 GCA_028571105.1 Tragopan temminckii
TTGATAAACTTGAAAAGTGGGCCCTTGTGAACCTAATAAGGTTCAACAAAGCAAATTGCAAGGTATTGCACTTGGGTTGAGGTAATCCCAGGTATGTATACAAATTGGGAAAAGAAATCTTTGAGAGTAGCCCTGATGAGAAGAAATTAGGTGTTTTGGATGATGACACGGCATGAGCCAGCAGTGTGTGCTTGTAGACCAGAAGGCCATTGCTATCCTACGTTCCATCAGAAGAGGGGTGGCAGCTGGGCAAAGGAGGTGATTGTCCCCTTCTACTCTGCCCTCAGGAGGCCCCATCTGGTTTGACGTGTCCAAGTTTGGGGCCCCCAACAGAGGAAAGATGTGAAGCTTTTGGAGAGGGTCCAGAGGAGGGCCATGGAAATGGTCCAAGGACTGGAGCACCTCTCCTATGAAGACGGGCTGAAGAAACTGGGGTTGTTCAGCCTGGAAAAGAGAAAGTTATAGGGACACCTCATTGTGATTTTCCAGTATTTAAGGGGAGTTTATAAACACGAGGAAAATCAACTTTTTATGCAAGTAGACAGTGATAGTACAAGGGGGAATGGTTTAAAATTAAAGGAAGAAAGATTAAGATTGGATGTCAGGGGGAAGTTTTTTGCTGAGTGAGGTGTTGGAACAGGTTGCCCAGACAGGTTGTGGATGCCCTATCCCTGGTGGTGTTTAAGGCCAGGTTGGATGGGGCCTTGTGCAATCTGATCTAGTACTTATCTAGCAGCTGGCAATCCATCTAGCAGCTGGTAACCCTGTCTGTGGTGGGGGAGGTTGGATCTTTGGGGTCCCTTCCAATCCAAGCTATCCTATGATTCTATGATTCTGTGATGCCCAGAGAAGCAGTAGCCACAACCATATCTGTGGCTGTGCTCATGCAGCTCAGCTGTGACTGAAGTTTGTGCAGATCTATTTTGCTACCTCATTGCTAGCTTTTTCAGGTATTGTTAACAGCATATCCTGGCATGTGGGAAGACGTGTTGCCCACACTGTACTCTATGCCCTTCGGCCTCTGAGGCTGCTTGTTTTTTGGAGATGCGATCTCTTAAAAAAATGTGGTGTTGGCATAGTGTGCAGAAATTGGATTTCCCAGCTTGGGGAGTTTAAAGGAACTCCATACAGGCACCAGTGGGTTTTATTAGAATTAAATCGTAGAGTTACAGAATCACAGAATATGAGGGATTGGAAGGGACTTTGAAAAATCGTCTAAGTCCAATCCCCCTGCCGGAGCAGGAACACCTAGGTCAGATCACACAGGGACATGTCCCGGTAGGGTTTGAGTGTCTCTAGAGAAGGATACCCCACAACCTTTCCAGGCAGCCTGTTCCAGTGTTCTGTCACCCTCACAGTAGAGAATTTTTTTCTCATATTTATGTGGAACCTCCTGCGTTCCAGCTTGCATCCACTGCCCCTTGTCCTATCATTGGATGTCACTGAGAAGAGCCTGGCTCCATCCTCACGACACTCACCCTTTACATATTTATAAACATTAATGAGCTCACCCCTCAGTCTGCTCTTCTCCAAACTAAAGAGACCCAGCTCCCTCAGCCTCTCCTTGTAAGGGAGATGCTCCACTGCCTTCATCATCTCTGTGGCTCTACACTGGACTCTCTCAAGAAGTTCCTTGTCCTTGACCTGAGGGCCCCAGAACTGGGCACAAAACTCCAGATGCAGTCTCACCAGGGCAGAGCAGAGGGAAGGAGGACCTCTATTGACCTACTAACCACACCCCTTCAGATACATCCCAGGATGCCATTGGCCTTCTTGGCCACAAGGGCACAGTGCTGACTCAAGGTCATCCTGTTGTACACCAGGACCCCCAGGTCCCTTTTCCTTAACGCTGCTCTCCAACAGGTCAGTTCCCAAGCTGTATTTGTACCTGGGATTGTTCTTGCCCAGATGCAAGACTCTACACTTGCCCTTCTTGTATTTCATTATATCTCTCTTCGCCCAACTCTCCAGCCTGTCTAGGTCTTGCTGGATGGCAGCACAGTCTTCTGGCTTGTCAGCTTCTCCTCCCACTTCTGTGTCATCAGCAAACTTGCTGACCATGCACTCTATTCCCTCATCCAAGTCACTGATGAATACACTGAATAGCACTGGTCCCAGTACCAATCCCTGAGGGACTCCACTAGACACAGGACTCCAACTAGACTCTGTCTCACTGACCGTAACTCTGCAGCTTCTTCCATTCAGCCAGTTCACAGTCCACCTCACTACCCAACCATCCAGACCACACTTCTTCAATTTAGCTGGGAGGATGCTGTGGGAGACTGTGTCAAATGCCTTACTGAAATTAAGATAGACTGCATCCACTGCTTTACCATCATCTATCTACCTGGTTATTTCTTCATAAAGGCTATCAGACTGATCAAGCATGATTTCCCCTTGGTGAAGCCATGTTGACTGCCTCTAATGACCCTCTTATCCTTGATACATCTAGAGACAGAGCCAAGGATACGCTGTTCCATCACCTTTCCAGGGATGTAGGTGAGGCTGAGCGGTCTGTAATTACCAGGGTCTTTCTTTTTGCCTTTTTGAAAACAGGGGTGACATTTGCTTTCCTCCAGTCCTTAGGCACCTCTCCCATTTCCCATGACTTACTAAAGATGCTGGAAAGCAGCCAGCAATGACTTCCACCAACTCCCTCAGCACCCACTGGTGTATCCCATCAGGGCCCATGGATTTATGGATGTCCAGATTACTTAACTGGTCCATAACCCAGTCTTCATTAGCTGAGGCAAACTCCTCCTTTATCCTGGCTTCCTCTGGGGCCTCAGGGGTACGGGGCTCTTCAGGACAGCCTCCAGCAGTATAGGCAGAGACAAAGAAGTCATTCAGTAACTCTGCCTTCTCTGTATCTTCTGTCACCAGGGCACTCACCTCATTCATCAGTGGACCTACACTGCCTCTATTGTTAGTCTTATCTGAAATGCATTTGAAGAAGCCCTTTTTGTTGCACTTCACCCCTCTTTCAAGGTTTAATTCTAAGGAGGCCTTAGCTTTCCTAGTTGCCACTTTACATACTCTGACAACAGTCTTATATTCCTCTCAAGTGGCCAGCTTTTTCCACGATATGTAGACTCTCCTCTTCCACTCGAACTTTGCCCAGCAGTTCCCTGTTTAACCTTGGCTCCCTTTCTCAACTTCCTACCTGTTGGAATGCTCTGATCTTTATCTTGGAAGAAGCAGTCCTTGAATGCTAACCAACTATCTTGGGCCCCTTTGCCTTCAAGTACCCTGTCCCATGGGATTTCCCCTAGCAATTGCTTGAGAAGGCCAAAGATGGCCCTACTGAAGTGCAGGGTTGCAATTCTGCTTGGTAGTCTATTCCAGTCACATGAGATCCTGAACTTCACTATCTCATGGTCGCTGCAACCGTGGCTGCCCTCAACCTTCACTGCTTCAACCAGACCTTCCTTATTAGTGAGAATAAGATCCAGCAGTGCTCCTCTCCTAGTTGGCTGATCCACCATTTGCATCAGAAAGTTATCATCAAGGCACTAGAGGAAGCTCCTGGACTGCTAGTTGAGTCAGCCTTAGAGCAAATATCAGGATTGTTAAAGTCCTCCACAATAACCAGGGCCTGTAATTGCGAGGCTACTATCAGCTGCCTGAAAAAGGCCTCATCAAACTTCCTCATTCTGATCTGGTGGCATGTAATAGACACCCACAATGGTATCACCCACGCCAGCCTGCCCCTTAATTTTCGCCCACAAACTCTCAACCTGCTCCTCATCCACCCCTGGACAGTAATCAGTACATTTTAGTTGCCCTCTCATATAAAGAGCAACTCCATCACCTCGCCTTGCTGGCCTGTCTTTCCTGAGAAAGACATAGCCATCAATGACCACATTCCAGTCGTGTGAGCTGTCCCACCATGTCTCTATAATTGCCACCAGGTCATAATCTCATGACCAAACATGGATTTCTAACTCCTTCTGCTTATTCCCCATGCTGCATGCATTGGTATACAGGTGAATGATCTGAGCATGATGATTTTACCCTAGGGAGGTGGGAGGTGTCCCAGTCTTCATCAGTACTAGAGCACTGCCCCACCAGTATAAGCCCAGTTACAGTCCCATCCCCCTTCGGATCTAGTTCAAAGCTCTTCAGATGAGCCCTGCTAATTCCTGTCCCAGAACCCTTTTGCTCCCGTGAGATAAACCTTTCCCATGTATTACTGTTAGGCACGGTTTATTATAAAACCAGCCATTATCAAAGAACCCAAAGCACCAGTCTTGTAGCCAAGCATTTGTGGACTGGATCCTTTTATTCCGTCCCATATCCTCACCTGAAAATGGAAGGAAGGACGAGAAAATGACTTGCACCCCAGAGTCTTTCACCAACCATCCCAAGGCCTTGTAGTCTTTCTTCATTCCCCTCACTATGGGATGCAGCTTCCTCCCCACCTGTCCAGAAGATCAGTAGTAGGTAGTAATCTGTCGAGTGCACCAGGTTGGCAAGTGTCTTGCTGATGATTGCTTTTGAAACCTGTGCATTCATTAGGACAATTTAAAAAAATGGATTTTTACCTGTGTTTCTGCTGATGCCACTTTTCAGTGTTGTATCTCAGTGTTTCCCACTCAGGAAGCCTCTTTAAAAGGCAAGTAAGTTCTGTTAGTTATTTATTACAGAAGGGTGAGAAGTGGATAGAGATGTGACCAAGATGATAAGGAAGGCCTGCAGTTCTCTGGATCCCAAGTGTGTGTATTTGACATCTGACTGTCAGTGAAAAGTTGAAAGCTCTTTTTGAGGAAAATACTGACAAAGGAAAAACTTTTCAGAAAGACCTGAAAGAAAACTGCTATCACACATAAAATTCAAGTGTAGACTTTGTGGAGCACAATACTCTTTTTTCTGGACTTTTGTTACTTTTATTTTCTGTTACTTAACATTTAAAGAAATCTGCATTAAAGCTTATACTCTCCTATGTTTTGATTCCCAACTGAATGTTCCTGTGAATGAAATAGCGCTACTTATTTTTTAATTCCACATGTACTTACTCATGTAGGTAAATTACAGACTAAAAGTTATTGAGTATGATTATGTGATATTTAAATCTCAATATTGTTCTCATCAATCCATTTTCCCTTCAGCGTCAGATATTCACATACCTAATAATTTTCTTTTTGTGTTGTTATGCAATGAGTCTTTGATTCTAAATAAGTAGCACACTATACCAGGGAAGTGCAGTTTACATTTTCTCTGTATAATTCAGTGTTTTACTATCTCACAGTTCACTTTCTCAATAGTTACGTCTGTGTAAGAACTACAATAGCCTAATGGCTAAGATATGTGTTCATTGCCATGTTTATTTATCATGAAATGCATTTTATAGTTCTAAGCGTAATCCTTACGGGAAAGTTGAAAATTATTACTATACAACCAGTAAACTTTGGCCTTGTTTTGAACTTCAGCCTCTCAATAGAACTGCCAAAGTAACAGAACTAGAAAGCTGTTCTGAATGTCACTGCATTTTGTCAAGAGCTAGGACTAAATGTTTCCACTTAACATTTTTATTCACTGTTAGAAAAACAAAAATGGAAAAGGAAGAGTATTTTCAAAATGAAAAGACATTTTGGATTAAGAAATCAATGTATTTCATTTGAATAGAATCTCAGTCCAGTCTGATTCTTTCCAAACATGAACTGATTCTTCTACTCTTTGCTCCTGTAGGCAGGAGCTTTTCTCTTTCCAGTGATTAAATTGGGCACCTAACCTTCACACCCATGGTACTGGCAGCTTAGGCAATACAAATACTTGATGTTTTCATAACCATTATGTTTTTACCTTCCTCTATCTATCATTGGAACTATTAATTCATTTGCTCATTAAAAAAATTTTACTTCGAGGGAGCAGATGAGAGAGGCAAGATCTCAGGATGATTGCAGGGAAAAATTGGCCAGCACCAAATGCACGCTCACCACTGCCAGGACATAGGAAAGTTAAAGAGGAGATAATGAGAATGAAATAATTTATTCTGTACACATGAAAAATGTGAGAAAACACAACTACATTATAATGAAATCCCCTTGTCAGAGTGACTTAAATCTCATGGAGGGCAGTGTATTTCACACAACAAGGGGAGAAAACTCAGGGATTCACTCTGATACTATCAAGTGAAGAAATGAAAATGTGGTTTCTTTTTGATGTTCATGTATGATCACATCAGTGTCCTCTTCTGTGTATGTAAATGGTGTTTATATATATGTAAACAGTGTATGTTTGCAGTTGCTTTCCTTCAGTACCATTTTAAAAGCTAAGAAAATATCAGCAAATGAAGACATCAGAAGAAATCCCGCATTTACAAAAATCCAGGTTTATTAAAAAGGAAAGCTGTTGCTCTTGCTAGCTATAGATAGAGTCTTTGGCCTTATTAGAAATGTAGATCTAGGAAAAAAAAAACACAGGCATTTAGAGGTGTAAATCAGTATGCTTTCAAAATACCTTTTCAAGTTTCTTGTTTCTGCTGGCACATTAGCAATTTCAAACATAAGCTTTAATAAAGAGATGTTTCTGAAATAGATATTAGATATTGGATATATTTTCCATATGATATTACTGATATTATATGACCTACGGTCTGACTTATGTCCTAATACTGACTTTGAAACCAATTGTAATGTGTGCATACAGAAGATATTCATTACTCAAAAAACAAAGGGGAAAGAGAAACCTAACCTACTTAAATTGGTATCTTGAACATATAGTTATTACACATAATTATTACTATAGGTCATATTCACCTTCGTGGTAGCAAATATTTTCTTTGAACTCTTTGAACTCTTGAACTTTTTGAAAATTGTTGAGGAACATATGTGGTCTCCTTATCTGACATGCTGTGCACATTTGTGCTGAATAAACTAATGACATGACAGAAACACACTATACTTCAGAACTCAGAACTGTGTATTTGCTAAACAAGGGAGGCAACAATTTAAACTAATTTTATACCTTTAGTTACTGGAAATTACATTCTTTGTAATCCACAGAAAATGACCAAATAAAATAAAACCGAAAGGAGATTTATTTATTTTTTAAAAATGATAAATGATTCTATATCATATCCATCCTCTTGACTGCATCAAGAGGAGTTGATTTCCTGTGCTACTCATATATCAGAATGTACTAAGATGAATTCTTCCGTTTGTTTTCTCGAAAGCTAACTGCATTATTGGCATTTTTTTAAAAATTTTTGTCTAGCAATGCTGTAGGTCTGGGAAAATATAATTCAGAATACTTTGCCCAGTAGCTGAGGGTGCCTACTTGTGAAAGACTGACATGTTCTTTTTATATCCTAGCTCAGATATGCAATATTTGATTGAATACTACAAAACAAAATAAAGAAGTATAAAACTAGAAACGACAATCCTTTAATTGGAAAATGATCATGTGTTTCTTTAATTACAAAGCTGTGATCCCAACCATTTCATTTGTCTATATAACTTTAAGCAGTTGGTCATCTGAAAGGACTTGTGTTCAGCTGTTCTTACCTGCAGACATTGTGACTAATTAACGTACTGGGAACTAACGCATGTTACCCTCCATGGGGAGTTAGTAATATCCATCTTCCTGTGGAGTCCTCATTATGAGTGTAGTGAAATATGTTGTACACATAATGTAACACATAACTCTAGAGTTTTCTCACCTGTGGACTGTATTTTTGTCAAGTTTGTAATTCTAAAGCATAGGAAAAAATGCAGGGGTTTAGTATTGGAGTATTTTACATGTCTATTCTAGCCTTAGGAAGGCATTCTCATACCTCTTTTTTTTACCCCAAAGTTTTATCAGCTACTCAGATATACAGTAACCATGACCACACATCAAAGACATTGCCATTGACATTGCTCTTCGTAGTACATGCCTCACTGGCCACTGTCACAGCTGTTTGGTTTTTTGTCCTGACACTGGATAGCAGCTCTTATTAAAACACCAACATTACTTTAAACTCATGTATATTTCAACTCCATGTCTTTTTTAATCCATTGTCTGTTCTGTAATCTTTTATGATTACCAGATCTGCCATTCATGATTCTTTTCAAAAAATCCAGTTTAATCTCCCATTTTCATGTCTGGAAAAGCCTCCCAGCTGGCTACAAAATTTTGCTATGAGCTGCTCTGTGTACACTGTCAAAAGAGTTTCTGGGATCTAATTTTATAGGAACTGTTTTGCCTGGGTCTTGATTCTTTACAGTATAGAGAAATAACAGTGTTACATATGCATTTAGTGTTATTTCTATTACTACTGAATACTGAGAAAGAGCAGGATTAAAATCATTTACCCCCTAGACTAGGTCAAATATTATACTTTGTTTTATTTGCTTGGTTTCATGTTTATTTGTAAGAAGAAAGTTAGAATTCAAGCACTTTGGGTACATATCATTCTGGCTGACACACTCTTCATAATTTGTTTTATCACTATTCCCTAGAAAGGTAATCATTCACTGATTTACTAGAAACTCTTGGATGTTAGAGATGATGCTTTATTTATGGCGTGATGGAGAAGATGTTCTCCTTTTCTCACGTCAAAATATCATAGAATTGTTTGAGTTGGAATGGACACTAAAGGGCACCTAATCTAGCTCCCTTGCAATGAACAGGGATATCTACAACACAATCAGGGTGTTCAGAGGCCCATCCAGACAGACATTTAATATCTGCAAGGACAAGGCATCCATTGCCTCTCTGGGCATTCCAGTGCCTCACCACCCTTATCACAAAAAAAACTTTCTCCTCATGTCCAGTCGAAGTCTTCTCTCTTTTTGTTTGAGATCATTTCCCCTTGTCCTGTCATCACAGACCCTGTTGCAGAGTCTCTCCATTTCCTTCTTACAGACCCTCTAGACACTGAAAAGCCACTCTCAGGTTTCCCCAGAGCCTTCCCTTCTCTAGGCTGCACAGTCCCAGCTCTTGCAGCCTGTCCATGTAGGAGAGGTGTTCCATCCCTCGGATCATTTTTGTGGTCCTCCTCTGAATGTATTCCAGCAGGTCCATGTCTCTTCTATAATGAGGACTCCACATCTGGACACAGTACTCCAGGTAATGTCTTACCAGTGCAGAGCAAAAGGACAGGACTGTTATGTTCTTTCTTCTACTATAGAGAACTAGGTTCTCTGTTAGGAGAAAACTATACTTGTTCTCATTATGTCAATTGTTTATGCACCTGAAACTCCCAAAATATGCCATAATCATGTATGTCAGGTAGCCTTACAATGAAACAAGCTGAATGAGAGTTCTTATCTCCTTGCAAGTATATAGCACAATTTTTCCTAAATCAATGTCCAGAAAAGGAAGAATGATGTCCCTTGTTAGATGCTGATAAATCTTTTTCTTCATTCACAGATGGCCAACACTTGATTTTTTTTTTATTATTATTTTTTTTTGTTTGTTTTATATAACTATTATTAGTCTTCACAGTAGCTGCATTTTTGTCATGGAAAGTATACCCATGATCAATCCCTAGTTACACAGTTTTATCAAAATATTTGATCTCTGGAATCATTCAGTGCTATCAAACCTAAAGATTACTTGGATGTTTCTCTTAAATAGGTATCTCAAATTGTTCTTTTCACAGAGTACTTACAGAACTATTTCTGCTATTCCCACAACACCAATTAGTGGTCTCTTACCGAACTTCTTTTGACACTGAACATTTATGAAAAAATTATGAATTTCAACAGTGTTTATTACAATATATTGTCCACAGTGTTTCACTGTGTTATAGTTTGTTTGTTGAAACTGTTCATCTTTTTCAGTCTCATTTATTTCTGAGAGATTCTGCAGAAGAACTTAAGTCTGAATGGCTGTGATCATTGTCATGGCTAGTTCTTTGCGCAAACAGTGATGTGGAATGTGTAATCCTTTCCCAAATTAAGCCTATCTTAAACTTCTTTGATGCCTTTATTTATTACTTCTTTTTGAACTTTGTCTCAAAACACCATTCTTCTACCAGAATAATTTCCAAACTAATTTTGCTTATGGCCAGTGCAACCCTTTTTGTTGTATGACATTTTTATCCCACCCCTTTTTAATGACAGTATCAGCATGTAGTATTTCAACATTGTATCAGCATAATAGATCATAATGATCTTAGCTACAAGACCTCACAATCTTTTTGCCAGTTCTGTTGGTTCCCTAGGATGGAGACCTGAATACCTGATGACAGAGTTAAGTCCATTTCAGATGGAAAAGCTTTCACATCAGTGTTATGAGCAAGCTCCATTATTTCACCCTGTATTAGTTTTCTATCATGTTTTTTGATGATGATCATATGCAGGGCTATGTTTTGTGAGTATTGTGAATTTCGGAACTTGATACAGCAGTGTGCTATTAAATAGTAGTTGTGATGTACAAATGCTGATTTTTCCTCTCCTATAAGTAATTAGAAATATTTATGGAAGCCATATCTACCGTAGCTTTTTCTTCTGTTGCATTCATTCTGCCCTGGCTTTTTAGATAGAATGTTAATATTTGTTAGTCACTCTTGCATTCAGGGATGCAGGAAAAACTGCAGAAGAACAACTACATCTGATTTTACTTTCAACTATACTCATGTTTGATCCAAGGACTTCAGAACAAAGACCCAACCACTGTTGTCTGTTTTTTGATCTTGTATCAACTCTGTGTGGTCGTTCAAATAAAGAGAAATACTTAGTAAATGAGTAAGAAAAACAGAGGAGTCCCTGATTCAGGAGTCCACATTTATCATGAATTTTATTTATCAATCTCTAAATCAAATATTTTTATTTGATTGCTTGTTGGTTTGGCTTTGCTTTATTTTAACTTTTTTAATCACAGATTTGTAAGTTTAGTGTCTGAATGTTAGTTCTTCCAGAAACAGACTCATGAGCCAGAATCCCATCAGAACCCCCTTCTAGATAAGGAAGTGAACACTAAAGTACCATTCAGTAGAGTCCAATACTGCTTGCTACTTATTTTTATTTTTTACAATGGTATTAGAGATTTTCAAGTAAATGTAGGCCACATACATCTAGTATCCATTTCCAGATAATACTGTCTGTAGAGACTCATGCTGATGAAGCCAAAATAGCAGAATAACCTGGACAATGCACATTCTTTGATTTATATTTCATTTTACTTTGAGATTGAGAATACATTCAGTATCAGTGCTCTTGTCTCTTTTACTAGTGTGAATAAGATCAAAGAACTATGTATTTCCAAATAATTTATATAATAGATATAAATGCTCTGAGAAATTCTTCTCAGTAGTGGCTTCAGCCTCCCTGGAATAATACTAAAATGACACTGAAAATAAAACATGTAAAGAAAGAGAAGAGCTGCAAATGGAACAAACCCTGTCATTCTGTAGAGACCATTACAGTTGTCTTTTCTTCCACATGACCAGCCCAAATATGTCATCAGGAAACACAGTGAAAGGGTCCAAAATAGCAGTTTATTCTTCTATGGAAGTGGAATAGTGTAACAGAGTTAAGGAGCACCCAAGGCGAACATGCTACCAAGGGCTCCCTTTCCACAAAAGGAAATAGTACTCTGTACTTGCAGGTCTAAGAGAAAATTGGCCGTGAATACGTCCAAGAAAAGGAAGTTGGGATGGACTGACTGTTCAGTGGAGAAGTGTTAAACCTAGTGGAGATTTAAGCTTAGAAACTCAAATGTAGAAATGCTGTATGCACTTTTCTGATTAGGGTGAGATAGAATCTAGACAAATTTACTTGATAGCGAGCCTAAATAAAGAAGTTTTGATTCTTGAGGAAGATTCTTGAGGAATCTTTGGAACAATGCCAAACAGTTGTCACTAGACTCTGGATTTCAGGTCAGGTGCCTGAAGGCAGCATTGCTATTTCTAACTTGTGCAATTCCAATTTTGAGGATAATATGAGTAGAATGAGCTTCTTCTGCATCTGTTAGTATAAAAATTCCCTTCTGAAATTTATAGTGTACATGAGCATGTGTTCTGTTGCAGTCACAGACATATGGAACAAAGGTGGCTAAGCATGTCCAAATTCATGATTGAAAATAACAAAAAAAAATTCCACATTTCTCCAGTACCATTTTTTCTCCCCCCAAAAATCGTAAGTCTAAAAAAATGAGAGGAATTCAAAATGTAAAATATTTGCTTTTTTTTAAAATATGTAATCCACTTAGATTACTTTGTTTCTAGTTTGTATTATCCTTCCTTAGCTTTTTTTTTTTTTTTTTTTTTCCAACTGGGAAAGGAAGGGTTAATATGGGCTGAAGTTCTTGGATAATTACAGGAACCCAGAAACACCCTCTACTGTGATACTTGACAGCATTAGAAACAGCTCAAGTTTATTTATCCCTCTAACCATTGACCTCTACATTCAACTACATTCAATAAACATACAGCTGAAAGATGACAGCAGAGAGGAATTTGTCAGCCTCAGCCAGCAAGCATGAATTAGACACTATAATTCTCTGGGGGAAAAAAAAGGCATTCTCTTGCATAAAAAAATCACCTCCTTATACGTATTCAAACACATTCTTTGAAAACATAGCACTGCTTGGATTTTGCTTTTGTTGTTTAACAGATGAACAACAAGTGCTAATAGCCTGCTTTTGGATCTTATTTATTTTTTGACTTCTGTATATTCAACAGCAGTTTTTTATATTCCTTTGAGATACCTCTTCTAGGTACTGGGACTTTCATAGCTGGCACAGAGGATTGAATTTGTAGATATGCAGATCTCATCCTGATGAGATTCTAGTCATCCCTTTGGAAATAGAGGACAAGAAAAGGAAAGGATGAAAGTCTTTGTTCTCTCGCCTTCAATCTTCTAAGTGTCTTGTCCATATCCTTTATTTTTGCATTTACTTTATAGTGTAGTTCATTTTAATGTAGTTCACTGTAGTTCTGAAGAAGGTTAACCTCCCCACTAATTCTTCATAACCATTGAGCATTTGGCCTCTTTACACAACACAAGACAAAATATTCTACTATATCTATAGACACTGGTCCACAGGAGAAAGTACGAAAATTCTAGTTTTTGTTTTGTTTTGTTTCTTTCAATTTTTCATTTTGTTTCTTCACTGGCCAAGAAGGCCAATGGCATCCTGACTTGTACCAGGAATGGTGTGGCGAGCAGGGCTAGGGAAGTAATCCTGCCACTGTACTTGGCATTGGTGAGGCCCCATCTAAGGGTACTGTGTTCAGTTTTGGGCACTTCAGTACAGAAAGGACATGGAGGTGCTGGTCCAAAGAAGGGCAACAAGGCTTGTGAAGGGCTTGGAGAATGTGCCCTGTGAGGAGAGGCTGAAGGAACTGGGACTGACTGGGGAAAAGGAGGCTGAGGGGAGACCTTATTGCTCTCTTCCAACATCTGAAAGGTGCTTACAGCTAGAGTGGGGTTGGTCTCTTTTCACTGGTGACAGGTGACAAGAGGAGGGGAAATGGCCCCAAACTGAACCAGGGGAGGTTTAGGTTGGATATCAGGAAAAGCTTCTTTACAGAAAGGGTTATTAAGCACTGGAATAGGCTGCCCAGGGAGGTGGTTGAGTCACCACCCCTGAATGTGTTTAAAAACCATTTGGATGTGGTGCTCAGAAACATGATTTAATTGTAGATTGTGAGAGTTAGAGTAGTATGGTTAGGTTGCGGTTGGACTTGATGAGGTCTTTTCCAGCCTGAGCAATTCCATGATTCTATGATTTTTTGATTCTACGAGTCACAAGAGACAATAGTTTGTAACATCTCCACACAGTAATGTTTAGCTTGTGAATACTAATTTCAGTGAGATCCCTGAGGTATTTTAGATGAAATGTTATACTTACAGTCATGTTCTAAAAGCAAAGATAACTCAATTTCCCCACTGGGTTTGGCAGAGACAAAAGCCTAAAAGATGAGCTTTTCTAGGGAAAACACAGCCATCAGAGGGCTTCTCTTTGATTAAAAGATTTTTGTGAGGTGTTTTCATGAAGCTTCAGTCAAACGTATTCTTCTTTGCTACCTACCTTTCATTGTGTTTCTGATTAAATATGCTTATGTGAAATTCTGAAAAAAGCAGATTTTTTTGTATATAATACAGAGTGTGTAAACTAAACAGAATAGTATTCTATCATTATTTAATTGATTTGTTAAATAACTGCAAATAACATATATGTTCGATAAAAATAGAATTTATTAATGAAAGATTGTGGAACTAAATTAAAAGAAAACTTGTTTTTAAGGAATGATTTCATACTGATGCATCTCATTGTTGATTCCCTATATCAAATGATCCCTTTCCTAACTGATTTGTTAGAACATATTCTTCTTTTGAAAGAAATGAAATCTTCTTTGCATATCCATTATGCTAACTTTCATGGATCAAATTTTTTTCATTAAGGTCTGAAATTATCTGTGACACAAATGTTTACTAGATATAAATAAAAGCTGTTGTTTTCTTGTTGTTCTTAATTATGTGCCTTTGATTTTAATGGCATGCATTTAAGAAAACATAAATTACTGATGAATGTCTCCAGTAGCATTTGATTGAAGTTCAGTCTTATATAAGCATCTGAATTTAAATATAAATACTTCTCCTAATGTTACCACAGGATCACTGGTACTAAAATTCTTAATTAATATGTGTTGGTAAGATTTCAGCTTGTGTCTGAAGTATTTTGAAGCTTTAATTAATTGCACACATAGAGAAACCTAAACTGAAGTAATAATTCTGCTATAATTACTCAAAGAAAGAACTTCTAGTTTGGAAGCAATTTTCATTTTCTTCACAACCTAATCAAGTCTGATAAAATCATACTGTCTTAGGAAATGTATAAGTCCTTTTTGTTCATTTTGGTAGAGAAGATCTTCATAAAGCCCAAAATGCACACAAGGAAGGCATCAAACAAATCCTGAAAACTGTATTTTCAGTTTTCATTGCAGGGACTCTAGGTATGTATAATCATTATCAACAAAAGCACAGTGATTTATATTACTGGCTTGTTGTCCATGGAGAAATGAAGTCAAAGAAATTCCCTACTATGGCATTAGACAAGGCAGAAGGGGCAGACCCCGTATTAATTCTGCTTGCTCTTTAATTACAGGAAGTCTGAAGCTTATGGATATGTGTAGGCAGGAGCTTTGTGTGATCTCAGAGTAGCTGAAGGGCATCAGATGCCCTATTTCTGCCACCGAGATGTGCCTCAGCAGACAAGTAACAGATTATAAATCTCTGACAGGATTTTTCAGTCATGCATTTTTACCATATCCATAAACCAACCACAGGATTTTAAAGAGCATAAAAATCCCTTGTACCAGAGGATTTTGAAGCATAGATAATACTGTAGAAACTTGCTGTACTGTCATTTTTACACAAATAATTGGGCATGGAGTTGTACATATACAGAAGAAGAAAAAAAATCTTTATCGCATACTGCTACACAGGTTGTGTAATACAGAGTTACAATTGTAATAATCCATCTCTGTCTTTACTGAAATTGAAAACAAAAATTACCATGTTTGAGATGAAAAAAAAAAAGAAATTGAACAACCGCTATACATTATCGAGTTATATTGTAGCTGGTACGTCTACAATTTGAACTCTTTTTCTTTTCCATTTCACATTCATTGCTGTGTAAATCAAGTCAATTTGCTAAGATGAGGACCTTCCATTTTGTGTTGTTTTATTCTAAAAAATCTGGTTGAGTATTTATCATTCCCTGCAACTTCTTACAAAATTCAGCCATTTCTTGTGTCTTACTTTCTCTCTTTCTTCCAAATGGATAATTGCATTGCTGATGACTTGCAAAAATTCTTGATTTATATTTGTAAACTGTAATCTGTCCATTTGGGTGTTGGAGACTGAGAGCTGTAGGCAGCATGTATTTAGAGATCAGGGATGTGTGCACACTCCCTCAGTTGTGGCCTGATTCTAGCTGGGCTGCAGCCCCAAGAGAGAAAGGTGTGACATGCTTGGAAGATGATCTCAGTGGAAAACAATTTGCTTGTAGGCAAGGCAATTATAATTCCAGAGAAAGCAGATATAGGATCAGTGGGCATAAAGGATGCTTTTGCTGTTAGTGCTGCTGGTGTTACCAGTGAATGTAGATTGTGCAACTAAGTGATCTGTGATCTACTGAAGTCTTAGAAGCTTGTGTCATATCCTGTTTGCTTCTGAGGAGGGAATTGTTTCATATGTTGATCTAAGACTTTATTAAACACTATATTTCCCCTTTCTTCCTCTTTCCATATACTAGTATGTTTTGTTTCCGCAACTGAAAAGAAAGCTAGATGACTTGTTTTATGAAGAACAACTTATGCCATTAAAAATACTTTCTTCCAAGAAAATAAATAACTCTTTATCACTTAAACCAGATACTTTCATTTTTAAATTGACTATAATTTACACCTGGAAGACTTCTTAGAAGCACAAATGCAGATTATTTTTTCATTCTCACTGAAAACCAAACCTTAAGCTCAACTACTACCTCACTGTGAGAAATTAATTTCCTTTTTTTCTTCTGTACTAATATCCAAACAATACCACAATTGCCACGTTAGGACTAAAGTACGCATTTGCATATGTTATATATATGTATATATATGTACTATGTATAGGGGGTTGACATAAACATGTAAACAAATATGTGAAAATAAACGTCTATGGTACTGAAGGGAAACATTTTGGTATCTTAAAAGTTTCCCTCCTCACCCATGAAGTGTAACCAAGATAATAATATGGATAAACTGTCAAGTCTGTTACACACTAGAACATACTGTATCACATTGTATTTTTGCTTATTAAATGATGTATTTCTGAACTCTGCACCGCTTTCAACTTCCCTAGATTAATAACCACACAGAGCTTGAATAATTTCAGCAACTTTGCTTTAAAGTGCTCATGGCTTTTTCTTCTTCATCTGTTTAGTCAGATTAAGGAATATAAGAGGATAGTCTTTATATCTCTGCTGTGTCAGATTTCTGAAAATTTCTTTTTGTGTTTCTAATGCTTTGCAAACTAATTAAATTCAGTTACATTCTGGAAAGAGAAGAGAAGAGAAGAGAAGAGAAGAGAAGAGAAGAGAAGAGAAGAGAAGAGAAG
>JAOWBP010004015.1:0-25970 GCA_028571105.1 Tragopan temminckii
TATTGTGTTATCTTGCATTCCGATATCATAGTTAGTAAAATAAGTTTTCCTCCATAGATTGTTGCCGCTGTTTTTTTCCCTCTTCCTTCCTTCCCATTTTGTGAGGCCGGTGTGGGGGGGAGAGGCAGGGGCCTACTGCCCCCCTGTCATGGGCATAGATCAATCTAGTTAACTCCGTGACATGGTTAAAGACAGTAACAGACCTGCACGTACTTGTAAGGCCACTCAAACTTTCCTCCAAGAATGGGGGCTTAGACACATTACAGGCATTCCTCATTCTCCCACTGAACAAGCTATCATTGAGCATACTCATCAAACACTGAAATCCATTCTTAATAAACAAAAAAGGGGGAATATGGGAGACAGACCACTAGAAAGATTATGTAAGGCTTTGCTTGTGCTGAATTTTTTGAATCGTGATTGTACAGATGCAACTCATGTGGATCGTCATTTTGGGGCCTCCCCAGTGCTCAAGGAACGGCCAATGGTCAGTGTTCAGAATATGGCCACAGGGCATTGAGAAGGTCCCTTACCACTGATAACTTGGGGTCATGGATATGCTTGTGTTTCCACAGGGACTGGCCCTACGTGGGTTCCAGCACGATATGTTCGGCCTCATCTCAAGGCAGAAAATACATCCAGCCTTTATAATGACTGGGATTGTGTGCTTCTAATTTATTGGTATTGCTTTGTAACTTGTTGTACTGCAAATAGCAACAGTACTAGTGGTATGATAAAACTGCTCAGAGCAGCAGCTGTGGAGCAAGAGAAACAGCATGAGAACCAAGGACACCTATAGAAGAAGAAAGAATGTCTCACGGCTCTGATTGGAGAAGTGCATGTGTGAATGGCTGAGGAGTGTTTGTAGAATGCTCTGCTCTGCTGTCATGTAAAGGTGGATGGGAAAGTTGTAGGGGCGGATGGGAAAGCTAGAGAAAGAAAACTTGTGAAGGTGATGTGAGCACTTGTAATAAAAGATTTGGGTCGTTCACATCTGAGTTCGTGCATCAGACACTGCATGCTGTGTTCCCAGCATATGCCGGGGAAGTTGAAGTCCGCCATGAGGACGAGGGCTGGCGATCACACAGCTCCTGCCAGCTGCTTGTAGAACTCCTTATCTGTCCCTTCATCCTGGTTCAGCGGTCTGTAACAGATGCCCACCAGGAAGTCTGCCTTGTCAGCCCTTCCCCTGATCTTCACCCATAGGGATTCTACTTCGTCATCCCCAGCCATGAGTTCAGCCATCCCTCCTTCCTTGCCTATCCTTCCTGAAGAGTTTGTAGCCAGCCATTGCAGCACTCCAGACATGGGAGCAGTCCCACCATGTTTCCGTAATGTCAACTAGGTCATGGTTAGCTTGTTGTACAATGGCTTCCAGCTCCTCCTGTTTGTTGCCCATGCTGTGTGCATTGGTGTAGATGCACTTCAGCTGAGCCCCTTGCCTCACCCCTGATCTCATTGCTGCTCCCCCAGGCTCATTTCTAGCGGGCCTGGTTTTGTCCCCTTCCCCTTCAAATCTAGTTTAAAGCCCTCTCTGCAAGTCCTGCCAGCTCCTGGGCAAGGATCCATTTCCCCCTTTGGGATAGGGGATACCCATCAGCAGCCCTCCTGCCAGGTGCTGAGCAGACCGCCCCATGATCAAAGAACCAAAATTCTTGCGTTTGTACCAGCCTCTCAGCCATGTATTTATAAGGTTGGTTTTCCTGCTCCTCTCAGTGTCCTTCCCCGCCCCGTAGGAATACAGGCAAATACTACTTGTATGTCTGCTCCATCAACTAACCTCTGCAGTCCCCTAAAATCATTTTTTATAGTCCTCGGGCTTCTGTCAGTGACCTCATCACTGCCAGACTATCAGTAGAGGGTAATAATCAGAGGGGCGGATCAGACTGGGAAGTTTTCTAGAGATATCCCTGATCCGGGCCCCAGGGAGGCAGCACAGCTCTGTACGGTAGGGGCAGGCTGACATATTGGGCCCTCAGTTCCGCTCAGCAGGGAGTCTGCAACTATCACCCTTCTTCCTTTTCTGGAGGAGGCAGTCTTCAAGCGTGGAACTGGTTGCCTGTCCTTAGACAAGATTGGAGGCAGTCCTCCCTCCTCATCTTCACTCACACGAGTGAGTGACACTGCTGCAGTGTGGCTGCAACTGCAAGGTATCTGCGTGTGTGCCACCAGTCCAGTGAGAATATCCAGTGGCACTCCAGAGAGAAAACCTTCACTGGATCATGAGAGCATCACAAAGCCATGGTGAAGGCAGGGATTAAACCTTTCCATTTTGTGACAGTTCACTTTCACACTGATGTCATGTTTAAAGCAGGGCTGTCTGGCTGTAGATGGGTTTACTAGACTCAAAGTAACTGACGATTGGGAATATCTTCCATAGCAACGCTGAAGGCAGTGTGCACCTTAAGCTACATTCAAATGGATATCTTGAAGATAAGTGTAAGGAGTTACTCTGGATATACTTGCTACCAGTATAGTAGGTTATGCTCAGCAGCACTACACATCAAGGGGCACAGGCTTATTGCCTGTTTCAGCAATATGCCACACTTGGGGACACTTGTTCGTGTATGCATTGAAAATAATTTAATGTGTGTCAGAAAAGATCAGTTTTGCTGTAATCCAGATCATTTGCTGGGATTCATAAGACACATAATAGCCAAGTAATTTATTTTTCATAACTTAGATAGTGGCTTTATTTGAGACTTGTAGACAAAAATAAGTGGGAAGGAGAAAATCACAGGGTATCAACTACTCAGAAGAGTAATGTGTGCATAAATGGGAATTGCAGCAGAGTCCACATTACTCAGGATCAAAATGAACAAATCAGACATTCTATCAAAAAAAAAAAAAAAAGTTGCATGAAGAATTTCAGGATCTGCAGGGAGAGCTGCAGGAGCAGCAGGGTACAGCCTTCTATTGAAACAAAGATGGTGATGATAACCCACCACAACACCCAGACTGACAGGAGAACCACAACTTTTCTGGGCTGATGCGTGCACCCAGAGCTAGATGTCCCAAGGAATGACAGAGCTGCCCAGATCCTCGGTTGTAGAGGACCCCAGAAAATGGAAGGCAAGGCAGGGCATGAGGACACAGGGACATGTCACAGGTACAGGTGTGCCCAATTCAAGCAGCCAGACGTGTTTTGAGAGGAAATTACCAGACAGAGAAGTATCCAGGAATCTGAGAGGAAAACTGATGTCATATCACAATGATATCATGCAGTGACATGGGCAGACCAACAGCACTGCCTTAAGTCCCTGCAAAGGAAAGAAGGTAAGCAAGCTTCCAACCTTGCAGAGACAGATGGCAAGATGACAGATGGCAACGCTCAAGATGAGGGAGACTGAACTCTGGTCTTTGGTTGGAGCAGGAGGAGCCTCCCTACAGCCCCTGAAGTGACCCAACAGCAAATACAAGACTGGGGGTGCAAAGAGGAGACAGTGTGATCATAGTGCAGACACTGGAAGACACACTGAACTGGTCCAACCAACTACCTTTATTAAATCCAGTGTCACCAAAAAAAGGCAAAGGGTGTTAATAATTAGGCTCTCCTCGCTCAGAAACATTGAGGCACACATTTGCCACGTGGACAATCACTCCAGATAGGTTTGCTGTCTGCCAGAGACCTGCATTCATGATAGCAAGAAGAAGCTCCTGGGGCTGATAAAGCCAGAGGGTATTACCCATTGATGCTCTTTCAAGTTGGGTAACATGAGGCTGCAATGAGAACTACAAAATATCAAGAAACTTTATTTCCCTCAGATGGATGTTGAAGGGATTAGGAGTGCAGGTTGTGTTCTCCGTTATCATCCCAGCTGGAGACTGGGACCCAGGAAAAAGAAGATGAACAGATGAGGTGCACGACTGGCTGTGTGGGTGCTGTCGCACTTGGCGTTTCGTTACCTTGGATATACCACCCAGACACTGGGTATGTTGATGTAGGATGGGACACAACTGACAAAGACGGGCAAGAATATTTTGGACAGAAAGCTGGCTGGGCTGACGACCAGAACTTTAAACTATATTTGATAGGAAAAAAGGATGTACTTCTCAGTGATAGAGAAGGGTCAGGGAACACCATCACTCTATGGAGCAGCAGAGGAAAGGCTCTGAACTGTCCTGAAGGAGCTACGCTCGTCTAAGAAGATAACAAGGTTGATCGATACCCAACTGAAGTGCCTCTACAGCAACACACAGAGCGTGAAATAAACAGGAGGAGTTGGAAGCCGTGGTGCAATTAAAAAGCTATAACCTAATTGCTGTCATGGAAACATGGTAGGATGAAATGCACAAGTGAAACACTATAACCAAGGGCTACGAGTATTTCAGAAGAGATGGGCAGGGAAGGATGGGTGTGAAAGCATCCTCCATGTTAAGGAAACAGCCACAGTCAGGTTAACAACTGGTGGGTAAAAATTAAGGATCAGACCAATGAAAAACATCTGGTGATCAGATCTACTACAGGTTACCCAGTTGAGGGCAGCCTACAGATGAGGCCTTCTTGCTTCAACTACAAGAAGCATCATGCTCACAGGCTCTCATTCTGATAGGAGATTTCAACCACCTGGATGTCTGCTGGGAAAGCAACACAGGGGGCTGTAAGCAATCCAGGAGACTGAAATCCATTGAGGATAACTTCCTGGTCCAGGTACTGGACAGTCCAAGCAGACGTGAAGCATTACTGGACCTCGCGCTCACCAATGCAGAGGCATTCATTAAAGAGGTTAAAATTGGAGGCAGTCTGAGCAGTAGTGATCGTGTTTGGCTGATTTCATGTTCTTGAGGAACATGGGCCTATCAAGGAGAGAAGTTGAGATCCTGAACTTCAGGGGAGCAAACTTCTGACTGCTAAAGGAATTATTGGATGAGATTTCCTGGGAAGCAATCTATAGAGACAAAGGAATGGAGAAGAGCTGGACACCCTTCTGAGAGCACAAGACCTCTCCATCTCCCAGCACAACAATTCAAGCAGGGATGGCAGGGGACTGGTATGGTGACCTCATGGTCAAGTTGAGGGATAGAAAGGAAATGCAGGCAGTGGAAGCAGGGACACATGGCCTGGGAAGAATTCAGGGGTGCCATCTGGATGTGCAGAGATGGGATTAGGAAAGCCACAGCATGGTGGTGAGGGACATGAAAAAACTGAGATTCTACAGGTATGCTGGTCAGAAGAGACAGGCAAAGGAGACCATACCCCCTCTGAGATACACTCTCCTTGACAATGACAAGGAACTGGCTACAGCAGACATGGACAAGGCTGAGGTACGCAAAAAGTTCTTTGCCTTGGTCTTCACTGGTGGTCAGGCTTCCCATGTTTCTCACATCCTTAAACATGTAGCTTGGAGCTGAGGGAGCCAAATCCCTCCCAGCTGGGAAGAACAAGTCCAGTGCTGTCTCGTAAGAGTGAACTTTACAAATCCATGCACCCAGATGACATATATCCCATGTCTGGAAGGAACAGGTTGATGTGGTTGCAAAACCGCTCTCCATCATATTTGAAAATTCATGGCTGTCAAGGAAAATTCCTGGTGATTGGAAAAATGAATTATCACTCTCATTTTTAAAGGACAAAGGAAAACCGGGGTAACTACACGCTGATGAACCTTACCTCTGTGCCTAGGAAGACTGTAGAACAGAACATCCTGGGAACTACGATAAGGCATGTGCAAGACAAGGAGCCAATGTGAGACAGCCAACCAAGGACACGCTGTGCCTGACAAATCCAGCAGCCTTCTACGATGGAGTGATGTCATCAGTGGACAAAGGATGAGCAACTGATGTCATCTATCTTCTGCAAGGCCTTAAACATGGCACAACATCACATCCTTACCTTTACATTGGAGAGAGACTAAGTGTGGACTATTTGGTCAATAAGGAATTGGTTGGATGATCACATCCAGAGGGTTTTGGTCAACAGCATTATGGAGGTGAGGACAGGGGGAGGACATCCTTCAGGACTCCATTTTAAGATCAGTGCTCTTTTATCACTGAGCTGGAGAGCAAAGTCAAACACACCTGCAGCAAGTTTACAGATGACACCATGACAAGTGGTTCAGCTGACAAGATAAAAGGAAGGGGTGCCATCCAAAAAGACCTGGACAAGCTTTGAAAAATGAATGCATATGAACCTAATGAGTTTCAAGAAGGCAAAGTGCAAGATGCTGCACCTGGGTCAGGACAATCCCAGATATTTATTCAGAGAGCAGACCTGTGAAGGACTTAGGGGTCCTGTTGGGCAAAAAGCTGAACAGTTTGTACTTACAGCCCACAAGGCTGACTGCATCCTTGGCTGCATCAAGAGCAGCCCAGCAGGGAGAAGGAGGCAATTGTCCACCTCAAGCCCACCCTTGTGAGGCCTCATCTGGAACACTGCATCCAGGCCTGGAACACCCACCATAAAAAAGATGTGGAGCTGTTGGAGCAGGTCCGGAGGACCACTAACATGATCAGAGAGCTGGAGCACCTTTCCTATGAAGAAAGGCTGAGAGATCTAAGGTCTTTCAGCTTGGAGATCTGGGGAGATCTCGTTGTGACCTTCCAATACTTAAAGGGAGAGTAAGGACTTCTTATGCAGGCAAATAATGACATACCAACAGTTCTAACCTAAATCTCCCCTATTCTAGTTTAAATGTTAGGAGGGGATTCTTTAATCAGAGGGTGGAGATGCTTGTCACAGCTGTGGGATTCCCCATCCCTGAGGGCATCGAGGCCAGCCTAGATAGAGCCCTGGGCAACCTGATCTGGCAGGTGGCAACCAGCCCACACCAGGGTGCTGAAAACAGACAATCTTTATGGTCCCTTCCAACCCAAGCCATTCTGTGACTCTAAGAATCCATATTATTTTTTTTTTTTTTTCCAAGTAAAACCATTTTTGGGGGGGAAAAAAAATAAAAATGAAGGCAAGTTTGTTTGGCTGGAATGTTGCCATGTATTTAAAGAAACCCAAAATGACTACTGACAAATAGCACCTCTGCTCAGTCACTGAAGAGATCTTTTAACAGCAAACTGTACTATTAACAAATTTTTCTGGAACTTTAGATTGTGATGTCTGGTCACTATACCTTTTTTTAAGCGTACAACCAAATTAAATCTTAGAGCAAACAAACTACCCAGAGTGAGTAAAGACAAATCACTAAAGCTTAGTTAGGAACTGAAGTTTATGTCACAGCTCTGTACAGGTTCCTTTCTGCTCTCACTCATGTTAGAATTTGCCTGTAGGTAGATCTATAGAAACGAAACCAAAGGCCAAATTACATGAGCAATGTGGAGTTAAAAGAGCAGCAAGTTGCACCTTCTGGCTTGCTTCAGTTCACGTCACGTTTTGTCCTGCAGTATTTTATCACCTTAATGTGAACTCCCTTTGAGTTCTAACAGGCCAGGTTTTAGGAACAATTGTCTGATTCAAACTAAATTTATGTTCAGAAATGCTTAAGACTTTTGGCCCCATCCACTCTTCTGGATTCTGTTCAAGCAGCTTGAATAAGGCCGTACAAAGACTTGGTGCTACCTACAATGCTCAGTGTGAAAGTGGATGTGAGTGTGAAAGAACCAACTGTCTAAAAATTTTCCCACGGGAAAAGCATCTTGACCATACACACTGCTACGTTCAGTGCTAAGTTCTAGAATTCTAAAATGTCCTCTCCAATTAAAATTGCAGGGGTTTCAAACTGTCAAATTCCAGGTCTGCAAGGAGTACTGGTGTACTTGAACAGAGTGTAGGTGCAAGTTCTAATCTAAACCCAAAAGGGATTTGGACTAATCAGCTGCACAGTGAGTAGGACAGTCTTCTGCGAAGATAGTGGCAGTGTCTCCAGATTTATTCTCTTCCAGAAACTCATCACTCTTTGTCTTGCTGTCTGCAGCAGCTTGAAGCTGGTCTCCCACCTGGACATCTTCTGTCAGATGGAGAGGGCCTTCTGTTTGTCCCCCAGCATACGTGGGAGTGCTGTACTTCATGAGAACAGTCTTGAACTGCGCCAAGGGTGCACTGGTGCGAACGCCCATAGGATCAAAGTGGGTTCTGCTGACTCTGTATCCAGCTTCAGAGAGGTAGTTTAAGAACTTATTTAACCTGAAAAAGCCATGTAAGAAGGCATTTACAGTAGCAAGGCTGGCTCAGTACAAATTATATGTTAGTTGTCATAGCACTGTAAGACTGGAATGTAAATGTAAGCCTTACTTGGGCATGTTCATTCCTTTAATACTGTGTCTGTGGATATTGTAGTAAAATGCAGGGTGCTCAGCACTGCTGTCAGTTTTTTGTCGTTTGGTTGCATTTCGCAGCATCACTTCATTATTTTTTCTTTTTCCTGAATCACAAAAAAGGCCAGTGAAGCCTATGAATGTCCACTAAGACCACCAAAAAACAAACAAACAAAAAAACCCAGCAAAGCCAAAGATAGTACATACAGAAAACCCACACAGCAACCACGCCTTTATGGATGTATTTATGCTTAATTAGCATCGTGCTTTTACCAGGAAATATGACAAATATGACTCTAGATGAAGTAAAATAATAATTATGCAATGGGAAAATAATTCTTACTCAAGTATGATTAAATACAGAGAATTTATAGGTGAATACTAGTTTGGCTTGGCCGTCGCTTCAAGTATAAAATCATACTTTGAAGTTGCTGACATTGCACAAAAACAATTAACTTACCAGGCACCACATCAGATTCTGCCAGCATATCTGGTGTTTTAATATATACGCCACACTCTTCTAGAATATAATTAAGGGTCAAAATTAAGTCTACTGTAGAACAGCGGAATGGCAAAATGCCTTAGTTCAACAGAAAAAACCCACCACCACCTCCCAGCCTAAAGTCAGAAGTACAGTGAGAGGCACACACATAGTTCATTTGCTTACCAGCTCAGTAATTGAATTTAGAGGAAATACCAAAAATGTAACTTTGTTTAACGGTAAAAGAGCATGCACATGCAGAAAGCTGCTCCTTCTGGTGGAATGATTTGTTATTCCGACAGAGAATGCAGAGCAGGACAACCGTAGTCCTCAGTGGTGAGGAGCAGAGTACAAGAGAGAACTGAGACACACACACTACCTCCAGCTCCTTCAGGGAACACGCAGGATTTCATGGTGGTCAGCCTGCCTATATTATGCTTATCTGTTTCAGGATCTCCCATAGTGGTTAAATAGGTATAAATTCAGCACTTTGCCTTCGATAGATCCTACTCTTTTTACAGCACTACCAAGCCTCACGCTGGATTCAAAGCAACAGTTATTTCCTTGACCTTGTTGCATGTACTCTGCTGTTAGCATTACGTTATCAAAGAGCAATCTCTCTCTAAAACCACCACCAAGCCAGCCTTTTTGTGAAGAGGTCGCTGTTTTTTTCTTACCTTGTTTGTTTTCATCAGAAGGACTATGGGTAGAAAAATTCTTGGAAGTTGTACACTCAGCTTCACAAACCACCGCCTTCAAAAGTGGCTGAACTTCATCTAAGCCATACTGGACAGCTTCAAACAGCATTCTTCTGAGGAATCCAGTATTAAAGAGAGCTCCTGACCTAAGAAACGCAGAAGTAAGAAGACTTTACTAATGAAAGCAAAAAAAGTTCCCTTGAAAAAATTACTCACAGTGATTTGCAGATAAATTACACCAAAAAGCTGCACTGTACTGCGTGCTTAACACAGCAGTCTAGAGTGGCTTTGTTTCCAAGGACAGCAGCATTGGTCTTGCTCCAAAAACAAAGGTCTCAGGACTATTACTGCTACCACTGACTTTATGTACTATGTAGAGAAAGTCTTTCAGTCCTACTTTTATCAGGAAGAAAGCTACTGCTTTTAATGCTGCTTTGATACCATTAGAAGACTTAAAGAATTTATTTTCGTTTCTCGTAAGAGGCAATTTAAAAATCATTAACTTCCATCAGCACACGTTAGGATTTATTATGTACGCTCTCTGTAAGTATCCAGTAATAAACAATTTCATGATATTTAGCAACCAGAGGAACACAGAGCCAGGTTCTTCAGTGCAGGACATACTAAAATAGTTGCACTAAATGTGAAGTTTAAAGTGAATTTGTTATTTATTTACTGGTTTGAGTGCTATGAACAAAACAAAAACCTGAACACCTTACTAAATTCAGAGAACAGAATCAGTTAACTATTTCCTGAATTACTCCCGACTGCTACACTTTCCTTTTACAGCAATGGATGATCCAGCAGACTTGCATTTCTATGATGTGACTGAACGACCTCTAGAGATCCTCCCAGCCCCAGTTACTCTGCAATTCCATGCTGTTCTCCGAACTTACCAGAGAGGACCAAGAACTACCGCTGTCCTCCCAGGCATACTGCCGTGACAATCACAAGGCAGCTGCTGATAAGGATTTTCTGCAACAGAAAAAAAGGATTTCAGTGAATTTGGAATAGTCATTAATGTTTACTGAGATGATACAGATATGAAGTAAGTTTACTGAAGTAATTAGAAGGGTAAGCAACAGCAAAAGTGCAACACCACTCTCACTTCTGTCAAACACTGCGGCAGTGCTTAAGTTCAGTGTGTGACGATTTTGATCTCTAATCATTGTTAAAATGACACTGTAAAAATAGCCACCTAATCTGCTCCATTTCTTGGCAGATTTCAAACGATGAGGAAATTACTAGTCTTCCTACAGTTATACACGCAGCTGTCCAGGCTAACAGTAAACATCAACAACAAAAACTTGAACATCTGTCAGTTACATATATAAAATACAGCTTGCCTACAAGATTTCTAGGCCGTAAGTGAGACTGCTTGCAGGTAGAGTATCAAATAAACCGTTAATTTATTCATTAAGATCTCTATCATAACACTGAACTTATCAGTTACTCATTTATGTCTACAAAAAAAGAACTGAATCTCTTTAATGAAAAAGTCACTGCATACTCTTGCACCTGACTTGGAGCAGGGCATTCAAAGACACCAGCAGCTGAATAGCAAAATATCCAGGAACCTGAACTTTGAAGTAAATGAGGTTTTTCCTTTTATATCCATTCCAACTATTACCTGGCTATTCTACCCTCCAGCTCGAATTTTGTATAGAGACAGCTTGCAAGCTCAAGCTCGGCTTTTGACAGAAAGGCTGCCTCCATTTATTCCCAAGCGTTAGATGAACCGCAGGAATGTTGTGAGCTTTTCTTACCACACCTACTAAAATTATTTCCATTTGGCATTTACAGATAAGGCCCAAGCAGGCAAAACATACCCTCATCTGAGGGAAAGTGATACTGTTGATTTCATTGTACTTTCAGGTAACTGAACAGGATGGTCTGCAGAAAGCAATCTGATACCACATCCATCAAGCTGCCCCTGTATGAAGGAAACAGAATGGCAGCCAGCTGCCTCACTCCTCAAGCCCTTCACCAGAAGGCTGGACCGAACAGCAGATCAGGCATCCTTCAGCAGGTACAGTGAGCTTGAGTGTGTGTCGCCTAGCAATAAATCCAAGACATTTACAGCAAAATCCACAAACATAACCAATCTAAACAACTACCATAAAACAGACAGCTTGTATTAGAAGTAGCTTCTCCGCTTCATACACTGTATGCATCTTTACATTAAATAGAAATAATACTTTCTTAGGGGGATGTAAATATAAACAAGACCTTAACAAGCAAAAGCAAAAAAACAAATCCAAACCAACAAAGGAAATCATACGTTCAAGAAAATTACAAGAAATACTCACCTTCTACCATATTGCCTTCTTTCTGAAAAATTCTCTCTTCACACCACTGACAGTGGATGAGATATCTTATTTTCTTCACTGAATCATCTGCAGGAGATGGGCCCCTTAGAACTCTGACAACTACAAGAACGAAGTGTTCTAGGGCTACTGCAAGCAAGACTTCAATGCCTTTGTTACAGCGAGCTGCAGATCTACAGAGGAAAAACAAACACACACTGTGCTGAATCTAGTAGAGTAACATTTCCACAGACATCCGAAGCTGCTGAAAGACTTCTGAGCTCACCTGCTTTCTAAAAACTGATACTGAAAGTCTAGGAAAGCAATCTGGAGACAATCGTTTCTTAAACGCTTAGTGTAGTCTACTTCCCATAACACTAAGAACATCACACTTCAGTTTTCACTACACTAACAAATACTGGTCTGCTCTTTCATCATCCTTCTATCCCAATATACTGCCAGGATAACGTAACAAAAAATCTAAACAAACTAGATGAAAAGCCAAGAAAGCTGAGATTTAGAATGACACAAATGATGGTAAACCATCAAACATTAATTAAATAAGGACTGCAGGAAGACAAGGGAGCAGCTCCTGAGCAGGTAAGCACTGAAGAGGAAAGTTTTAGGAGAGTTGGAATGCATAAACCAGAATAGATCAAACTTCATCTGAACAGCAAAAAAGTTCAACCTCATCCCACTCTCCAAATCTCAGTTCATAATGTAGTTTCAAAGTAAGTTTATGTTTAATTAGATGCAGTGTAACTGTGTCTACGAATGTCCTGCAACCTATCACAGGAAGGGAGATGAAAAAATTAAAATCTAAATGTGTTCCTATCAGTTTTTTAGCTCTGCCATTCTGAAGACTTCTGCATATATTTTCTCCCCCTTTTCCTCCCAAGCAGTTTGTCCAGTCCTCTTATTTTATCTTTTTTTTTCCCTTAATTAGAAACTAGATTTTCAGTATTCATTTGTTTAATAGGCCAAAGTTATTACAAATATCTAGAGCAGGCAGGACCAATCCACGTTCCAGGGGTAGCAGGTGGCCTCGCCTGGCCCTGGGCCATCATGGAAGCAGCTCAGCACAGCTCTGGGCGTGCACACAGCGCTCAGCAGCACCCAAACCATGAGCCCAACGCAATTCCTCTTCACAAACACAGCTCAGGCAAAAAAAAAAAGGCCCAGCCCAAAAGCTGTGGATGCTGACAATCCAGACATGTGCCTGAGGGTGGGCTGGGTCACTCGGCAAGGAAGAACAGCTGCAATGATGGTAGGTCACCACGTGAGCTGTGCTGCACTGCACATGCCCGCAGGTTGGAAATGCATGATCTAGACGCAAAGAATTAATTTCCAAAGGTAATAATTACAAATATCTTTTTAAACTCAAGCATGAGATTCCAAAGTGGACACCAGTTTCCCTTAACACTAGTTTCCATTAAAAAAAAACACCTGTAATTGTTAGCTAGAAGCCACAGAAGTGTTTTAGTTAATATTCACAAAGCTCTGTGAGTACTGAAATGGCAACAAAGTTGAGAAAAGAACCAACAAACTCGCATATCTGCAAGTCCAGCTATTGTTCTCAGGATAACACTCCCCACCAAAACCAAAACCCACCACCCTTTCAACATCCCAAACCCCTACCCTATTTATGTATTTTCATCTTTCCCAAGCCTTTTGTTTAAAATTTACTATGTAAAGTTTACTAAGGTAAAGTACATTAATTAAATTTACATAGTAGCATAGATAAAATGCAAAACATAGATTTTGTATCAGAAAGTCTGGCTTTCAGAGTCCAAGAATTCTGGAAACTCAGGATGCATGACCAACAGTAGCAGTTTGAAATTCTGCATCAAAAATAATTTGCTCCCACAGTCTGAGCTGATTTGTTCTAACAATACCTTGCCACAGCAGCAATGACTGTTCTGGCTGCCAGCTCCCTGTAGTACTCCGTTCGCACAATGTTACATCCGTAATGACGCAGGGCGACGTGCTGAGCCTTTGCATACAGAGAACTAATGTCTGTGGATGTTAGTGACACAATTCCAAGATTCCTCACGTTTCTGAAGGCAGAATCCAGGTAATTCACAGAAGTTCCAAATGGGTCCAAATGTCTAAAAAGAAAGCAAGTTGCACTCTGCATCAATCATTCATCCTTCTTTTTAAAAACAAAAATAAACTCTCTTGAATTACTCCAGAACACTGGAGGATTCAGTGCCAAAATTACAAGAGCCAGCACTTAAATGTGCTGGAAAATACACATCACTACAAGGCCAGAAAGTAATTTTTTTTTGCATCCTGGTTCCTTGGCAAGCTCAAGTGACAAGAATATTGGCCTGATAATAATAAACGTGCTGCAAAATGCATTATATGAAATCAAATCATGCAATAAGAATTCAGGCCTGTCCAGTAGCATGGAAATGCAGGCATTTAAAGTCCATTAGACGCTCTAAGGAAAAAAAAAAAACCAACACAAAAAAAACCTGACAAATTTGAGGAGAGAGATTCCTAATCAAGGACTGTACTGACAGAACATGGGATAACTAAAAAAAATGTTGTTTTAGATTAGATAAAGGAAGCAGATCTTAGATATAAGAAAGAAACTTTTCTATGAGGATTGTGAAGCCCTCACACAGGCTGAGCATAGAAGATGCCTCACCTGTGGAGCTGCTCAATGCCAAGCTGGATGGGACCCTGGGCAGTCTGATACGGTGGTAAGTTCCCTATCCACAGCACAGTGCTGGAATTGGGTGGGCTCTAAGACTCCTTCCATTCAAACCATTCCACAGTCTATGATAATGCTTCCCAAGAGATTAACCTCATACTTGGAAATGGCTTATGAAAAGACTTCACAATGGTTTTAGGGAGGATTTGAGTTACAGCTGTTCTCTTAATGTGCACAGTCAGAACTAGGTTTCATTCTGTGACATTTCTCTTTATCACACAGGCAATGATATTATACCAAAAACCGTTTGGCTTAAAATGTTCACGCACATTCATATTTCATTCTGGGTGTCAAAAGGCTTTAATCTTTTTCCAGCAATTTCTAAAATATTAAAAATAATTTTTAATTTTCTGTTTCCATGTGCTTTGCGGAAAAATACATCAACTGCATGTTGGTTGCTTCTTTAATTCCAACTTATGTACACTGGGGCATGAAGTAGGATAAGGAGTATCACGATCAAAACAGAGAACTTATTAAGAGAAGTATCTAATACTTACATAAAATCAAATGATCTCAAATGCATTATAACATTGGCATCCATTTTTGTCACCTCAATGGTATCAGTATTTTCTTCTCCATCTCTTATAGTTTCGTAATTGTCTTCTTTCTTAGTGTTCACTTTCACCTTCATTTTGTTTAAATGGCAGTTTTCCTGAATCATTGTTACAGAATTCTCATTACAATCATTAATTGTAACTTTGACAGAACTTCTGAGGTGCTTTGCCCACTGTAATCCCATTATACCTATGGAAAGACAGAAATGTAACTCCATGATGGAACAAGGGAGCTGGCTTCTGGTTCACTTTAAACAAACAAACCCACATCCTTTTAAATGCTTATAACACAACAGCATGCTGCAAGCTTTGGTGTGTTCCTGCAACAATTATCTTGGTGACCTTCTGCACCACTATAGTTATACTGAAGTTTGTGAGAGGATGGAAAACAGTCTATTTGTCACCTTCTTATACAAGAATTGGGAGTTACAGACCAAAAGATGAGTGATGGAGTTAAAATCTATGGTGAAGACCCTTGGCTTGCTCAGTGCTCCAATACAGCAAAATGCAACCTGCAAATACTCTTGCTGACTTTCAGCCAACTCCAGGATTATACTGTAGAAATGTAGGATGGGCTGCAGCTCTGAAATCTCACCTGAAATCTCACTGGAACAGTGACAAAGTTTACACAAAATGCTGAGTGACTACTGTTGTTCTCAACTATAAATATAGGTTTACAATAGCAGACTGATAATAGTGCAGTAGTGCAGCAGCTCAGATTTCTTCAGATTTTTGTTCCACAATGCTAGTGGACTCCAGCAGAACAACTTTACAGTTAGCTCAAGTTCAGAATCTTTGTTATCAATCAGAGAGGATTCGGTAAAGAAACCCTGGATACACTATCACTGTTTAACCAGAGGTTGGTTTTACAGCCACCAAGTGTCAGAAGACTCAAGATCTTGATTGCACACCTCTGAAGATAGAATTTCATGAACATTAAGACAACTGCTTTCAAGCACACCACTCAACTTCAATTTAACATTATTTACAATTTTTTTCAAAGGACCTAATCTAAGGTCTTGAAGGTTGTATGGAAGCCAATGACTGTCTGCCTGAGCAAGAAAATGGCGTATTCAAACACAACATGACAAGTCTGTTACTACTGATTTCTGCAGTTTTGTACTATTGGATGTTAGCTGAAGATAAAGAATTTGATTTTACCAGTAGCACCAAATGCATCCAAACATTCTATTGGTTTACGTTCCTCAGCTAAAACAGCCAGTGCACAGAATATCAGTTGCCTGAAAAATAAAAAATAAAAAAAATCAAAAGCCATTAGAAGGTGATACATTTTTTTTCTTCCTCTTACTCCTTTCCCTAGAGTATCTTCCCAGAACAGTTAAGGCAGATCACCCTCTGAACAAAAGGATTGTAAATGAGAAACCTTAACCAACATTCAAAGTTTAATTCCAGTAGTTAGGTTTACTTTTAACCTCCTTAATGGATATGATGGCGTTTCACATTCAATTTAGTGACTCAGCACAGCAGAAAATTCCTAAGACCCTGAGTCATCTTCTAGGTATCTCGGGTAGAATTTTTCCTCCTTTCCCAGCATGATCTGAGGTTACCCTATTAATTGCTCTGTATTTGAAAGGAAATGAGGTATTGACCACAAACCTAGCTGGCTTCCTTCAGAAGCATGTCTCAGTTTTCATAAATGTATCTGAACTAACTTTAAGCCTGGAAGCTGGGACATCTACAGCACTGAAACGAGGGGTCAGCCCAGGGTGAAGTCCAGCCCACTGCTTTGGTGGTAATGCTTGCACATTTTACTTGTGAGACACAAATCATTTATGATTTTTCTAAAAAGAGCTTTCCTTCCTTCATCTTTTCTAATGCAAATACAGGAAGAAACCCGTGAGAATTTGACGTCCAAGAAAAAAAAAGGCCTAAATAAACAAGGCCTAGGTATGCTGCCCTTCAGTTAAAGAAGAAAGAGTAGTGAGCAGCTGTGGCGATTTACAGAAAAAGATCTCTCGTGTATACAGGGAAATCAGTTTTCAAGTGTGCTCTTCTTTTAAAATCCTGTTCTTTTGCATATACTTATTACAAAGCCTTAGCCACTTCAGAAATAACAAGACTTCTCAAATAGCATTTCTGTGTTTCAATAGTATTTGTCAAGAGATTACTGATGAAAAACTTTCCAAAATTAACAGAAATTATCCTAGCAGACAAGTTAAAAGCACATATAAATGGAATTCTTATTCCAGAAACCTTCTTGTTACTCACAAAAGCTATTTCTCCTCCGAATAAAATACCCACAGAGTATGTTCTTCATAACACATCGATATTTCACACTGCAAAATCACCTACCCTATCTTCCCACTCCCTGTTCTCTCACCTGTTGAGCTTCATTTTGGGATTAAAATAGGAATCTGTTTTTTGAGGTGTGAAATAGTTGGGAAGAACCTGTACATCTGTGTCTGCCTCTTTCAGCACTTCACAAGATGACTTGGGAGCGGGAGCTGAAAAGAAAGTAATTGTGGAGCAAGGAAAAAGTGAGAATTGAAATTTAGATTAGGACATTTGATACACGACATTGAATTTTTGCTCACAGGTAACTAACAGTGCAATCATTCAGCTGGCACATATGGACCAGCTAGCTTCTACAAGGAGGGAAGAAGGAAAAAATAATGTATCTTACAGTCTGGAAAGCAGCAGACAAGGATCAAGCTCTACCACGATTTTCTTGCCATAAAACACAGGATTTGTTTCTTACTTCAGTTCTTCTATGTATCCACCTAGATTTTAGAAAGTAAGCCCAGAGCCTGAGGCTTATCACATTTGTTCTGTATGTTCAAGTAATATTTGCTAGGTAATTAAAACACTTTTAATATGGTCACGAATGTGAACCATTTAATTCCTTGATCCAATCTTTTTTAAAGAGTTTTCAAAAAGCTTCATGAAACTGATCGACAATTTCAGTGTTTAAGCTTTGTACAGACTGTGGCAAAACAAGTGTTCTTGATTTGACAGCTGTAACACTGTCACTCCTCTGAGTAGTTATTTCCCAGTCTAACAGCAGCAAAATTGACCCAGAAATAACCAGGAAAAACGTGGAAGCTTTCAGCCAGGGACACCTCTCAGTGCACAGCCTGCCTATCTCGCAGTGCTTCCAAGTATGCAGGCGGCACATCTGAACTGCTCCACCATGCTGCACCATGTTCACAGCCCTCAAGATTTGCTGGTGCCCCCTAAGCACCAAACGTCATCCATGAGCTTCTCATCTACCCAGGAGGGAAACTATCCATGTGCATTTTAAATAAAAAGTACAAAATTTTTACTAACTGGTCTGAAGGGAATCACAGAGAGATATGATGCAATAGTCAAGAGAAACCTGAAGTTTCTCATGTCATGAAGTTTCCATAGAAACATGTCCTACTACCACTTCACAGACATACAAACTGATCCCAGGCATTAAGCTGCTATTTCTAAACTGTAGACTGACAACAAAATTAAGTGTGATCCTCACGTTCCGTTCTTACTAAAACCGGGTAAAATCTACACATTTACAGACAGAAACTTCCATACATCTACACACAGACAAACAAAATAGACGAACAAACAAAAAGAACAAGTTTTAGTAGTGAACTGTCTGGGCCATAATAAAAAAATCTTAGTTTTTACACAATAGCAAAACAACAATGTACTTTTTGCAAATAAAAGGCAACCTGTGAAAATAAAGGAAATTAAATTAATTTAAAACATCTGGTGTTCCAATTATCTAGAATGCTTTCAGTCTCATTTTTATCCAAGCTTAGAAACAAAAAGTCTAATTCTTGAGAACGTCAAACAAAATTAAAATCCAAAAGAACTAGTAGCACCACCATCGTAACTCTCCAGGACTGAATAATAGCCAGCTTGATTTGTGAATTCCTGCTGATGCCATTTGGTAAAAAACAACAACAACCACCAACAAAAAACATACACGTACGCTGTACAGAGATTTACTGAAGACTGATTTAATAACAAACACAGCCAAGGGGAGGAATGAAATTCTCAGTGCAGGTTTTGTTTTAATGGACACCAGGTTCTCCACTGTATTGGAAAGGCAGAAACCTACATTTACAGCACTGATCTGTTTGTGAAGAGCATGTTATTCATCTCTACGAACAAAGCAACTGGTTAACAAAAATCACAGCATTCCCAAATCTTTCAGGAAAGAACACATCCTGAAAAATTAAGAGCAGAATTCTCATTAGTAAACCTAAGTAATTCTGTTTATGAATTTTTCTCATGTCTGTCATCATAGATAACGCATGCTGCAAAAGTATCAAATGTTTTTCAGAAGCGAGAACTTACCTGTAATAAATCTTGATTCAGTTTCTCCTTTATTGACATGGCGATTAATATGTCCTATCATATCAGTTCTTCGTGTGATAGTTGCTGAACAGATGATACAGTGGTAATGTGCTCCCATCTTTGAAAATATCTGTGAAATGAAATATACTTTCAGAATACATAAATATGGTTCAAGTAGGACTGCTGCTAAACACAGGCTGATGAAGAAGTCATCTGTCTTAACTCTACTACACATAAAACATTGTGGATCTGCAGCGTGGAGACTGCAAATAACCAGACCCACAGAGCCAGAACAGCACACAGTCCTATTGCAGCAACACAGCCCATTCAGTTGCATGACAAAGCACACAGGGACACAGGGACACAGCTGAGAAGCACCCACTGCTCACTGCCATGACTCTTCATCTCTCCCGCACAGAGCTGCTGCTTACAAGATCTAGGCAGCTGTCCACCAAAATACCAGAGATGTGACATTCAACTCCCCACAGGGTTATATCGAGACATTATTCTGGACTGATGCACACTTGGTGCAATGGAAAGAAGTCATACTTTTCAGACTAAGGACAGGTTGTAGAAGTTGCTCAAAATCACCCATCTCCCCCGTTGCATAGGCTAGGAAACATTTCTATGATTCAGCACTTTTACCTGATCTGCAACGAAGTTTGGTTTTGCTATACGACAGGGCAAGTGGCAGATACACATTCTGTACCCTATAAAACAAAAGCATGCTACAGTCTGAAAATTGTTTCATTTAATTTAACTTCAGTTTTGCCGTACTCTGGATGGTTATTTTATTTCCTGAAAACTCATACATCTTGTTCATTAAAAAACATATGATGCTCACTTTTTCTTAAATCTCCTTGTAAGGATTTTAATGTATCTTGTGAACAAATCACAGAGTTTGACAGTGTGAAAGATAAGGCTGATACTTAATACTGATATTGAATCAATACTTGAAGTAGTTATCAGAATCCAAAGAAACTTTATGACAAGGCAAAAAGGACAGCAGGGTGAGGTGGAAATGATGGTGGAAATCGCTCTAGTACAACCAAAACATTTATTAAAGTAGTTTACATCAAATGAATGTATTTTATTATCCTGACATGCCAAGCACTTTTTTTTAAACAAGAAAACAACAATTTGAAGTACTTTGGCATGTAAAAAAAATGGAGAGCTACTTTACATTTCTATTTTACATCCCATGTCAAAATTCACTGTCAAGATATGGTTCTGGTTTAGAACTGATAAGGCGTATGAAACTCATACTTAAGTCAAGAGGAGCTAAAAAAGACCACAGATCAATGTACTCCACATCCACCTTCTCTTTTGCTATTTACTGTTAAAAGATGACTTATTTTACCTTCAAATTCCACAGAAATTTTCCAGTGCAAATTCTGTAGGTGACGATGCAGTTTATGGCCATAGCAGGCTTTAAATTTCTCTTCAGGACACAAGGGACAAGGCTTCTTTTCAGCTGAAAATACCAACAAGGAGCATGAGGAGAAACATGTAAAACGCAGTTACGATGCCTTTTAAAAGAGATGCACGTTAAAGAAAAAAGAAGGCAAGTCCTACCAATGGAACTGAAGATTAGTTTCTCAGGGTATGTTTTAGTTCAGGGGTAGACAAACTTGCAATATATGGATTGTCTTTGCTTTCTACTTAAAGGAATACAAACAGAAAACATGATTTCTTTCAAGATAATCATCTTCTACAACTGTCAGTTCCACATTTTTGACTTTTTTTTTTTTTAATTTCAGAGCCATTTGCTCCTAATCTAACTTCTGAACAGCTCTGCGGAATGAGGGAATTTTACAGACATCCAGAGGCTTGCAATGTTTCAAGAAAAACCAACCAATGAGAGAACAAAAACCTGTCTTTCATGCCTGTGAGTCTCTGAACTTGCCTTTAGGTAAAACAAGCACCTGGTATCTTTTTAAGCTGCAAAAACACTGCACTCAGTGCTAAAAATAATCTTCTGGAAATCTTGTTTCTAGAACACAGAAGCAAGTGCAAAGTTATCTGGCAACAAAGGTGTTGAAGCAATCCAAGTACAATCCTGAGTAAAAGCTAGCTCCTGGGAAACACAGGCTGTGCACCTGTCTGTAGGAATTACAGACCAGGGCATGCATACAGCTGCCTCTGGGTCTCCTACTGCTGAAAATCAAATAACTTCTCATGTAGAATTTAGCAGAAAGGTTTGCAATACAGGATGAATATTAGAACTTGCTACACAGTGTGGGCCCTGATATAATAATTCCTTATTCTCACAAACAACAGAATTCCTCTGATATGGCCTTTTTACAAGCAGACTACACACTCCTGCAGAATCCCATGCCTCTGAAGCCAGGAGAAGTGGCTGACAGTTCAAATAAAACATTGCTTCTCTCTAACGTTGATCAGGCTCTGCTACTGTCACACGTTACTGAATCTCAAACACTTGGTAATGACAGTAAACACAAGTCAGTTCATTCACACACAGCAGAAGAATGGTGGTAAATCCATGGTAGAAAGAAAAAAATGACTATTGAGAACAAGCAAGGGAATAGAGTTGCTTTTGTTGTTTTTTATTTTTTAATCAGCACCATGGATTAATACAGAATTCGGTTTGGTAACAGTTAAAACCCATGAACATTAGACCTAAGAAGTATCTATTACCCATCTCTTCATTAAATACAGAACAACTTAACTTTCTACAGAAACTTTTCTCTTGGTATATTTGTTAGTCAAATTAAACAGCCACAGAAGCAGGCTATCGTTTCCATCAGTGAATGCCCTAGAAGATTATTAAGGTGCAAGAGCTGTATGATGTAGTTTACACACTGATGTTTTTCTTGATCTGTGAATAAAAACCAGTTTCAGGTGCAAGGACTGGCACTACTTGTATTAAAGACAGACATGTGATCTGAAAAAAAACAGGAGTTACTAAGAGCTGTAATAAAAATGCTTAACACTCCTAAGCAGTTCTCTACTATACAAATGGATCAGAAAGATGATAAAGTAAGGAAACAACTGAAACAGAAGATTAAATGCTGTAAAGACAACAATTAGCTTCCCTGCTATTGTGGTTGCAGCGAGACTAATGAGCCTAAATGAGACTGAACTGCTGATGTAAGTATAGCTAGAGTAAACATTCTGCTAATCCATGCATGCTACCAATATTAAAAAAATGCAGAAGAAAAAAGCTCATTAAGGGTATCGATTTACTGAAAGAAGTTCAGCATTTGATAAAAAAAAAAAAAAAAAAGGAATAAATATTATAAAGTTATTTTGTAATGAATCCCATAGTCTCTGAGCACCACAAACAAATGAAGAACAAAACAGATGCAATGTTTGAAAAATAACTACCAAGGAAGAATGTAAATACCTGTAACATGAAGATCTGTGTTCTGGGGTACTGCCAAGGTTAACTCACCTTCATTCAGGTCAGCCAGTTTCTCTAGATCAGCAAGTTGTCTTTGAATGGAAAGATGTTTCTCTAAAATAGGAGAGATTCAAAAATAAAACATACTCTTTTAAAAATGTGTTTCCAGCTCACTACTATTTTATTACTCAGTCCATCATTTCAAGCCTACTGGAAAAAGTCAATAATACCAGATGGAAATACTTGTTTCTATACTTTAGTTTCCAAGCATAAACACAGTAGAAAGAATAACTCGCAAAATTAATCCCCAAACTGGTTCTTTAGTAGGATGAAGATATTCTACTTGCTTTTCAATGATGACACACATCAGAATTCTCCACTTGAAGTGATCTTCATTTGAAAAACTCAAGCTGAAAAGAGCAAGTCACATACCATTTGCTTCTGACTTCACTACATGCCACTGTTACTGAATGTGAGCCATACACAAAGCAGTACCATCCTATGAATGGCCTGGCAAAACTAAAATGTCAGCCAGAGGTGGATAGATTTTGAGTAGTAATTATTTAATATAAAATCAGTACACATTCAATTCTACCTTTTTTTTTTTTTGCTTAGAATGTTTGAGAACATCTAAAACTACCTTCCCATTTTTCAAATTATCAATGGAAATAGCATAGAATTTGCTAAGCCCAATAGGATTAGCTTATCCAGTAAATTCTGCTGGTTGCAGCACACAGAACATCTCAGTCTGTGAGACCAGTTCTGCAAGGACTTTAAAACTTTTCAATGCTTGTACAACGTTAGTCTTTCAGATTTTCTTACATGAAATGAAAACAGCAACTGACCGACATGCAAAGATATGACAGTGAGTATTAAAGCTAAGGTTAAAATCAACTCCTGCTTCCTCGTTTCTGCATGGATATTCTCTTACATTGCTGTCACATGCACTAATTTTGGAAGCGGCTTCCAGAAATTGTAGAGAGGAGGAAATGGCATCTCACTTGAAAGACATTTTCAACACTGTAGGAAAATATTTCATACAGACGCATGAGAAAAATTATCAATACCCACCAGATGCATAGAAACTCAACTGCACACATTCCGTTTGCCTTTCTTCCCCACCATTTCTACTTTTTTCTTCTCCCTTGCTCAAACACACTACATAAATACTCTTATATTTATGAGCAAACCTCTTGGATAATCAGATGAAACATCCAGAATGTTACTATCAGGCTCCCTTATGGATTCATGCTCTATTGTTTCTTCTTTGGTTTCTACTTCTGATTCACCAACTTTCACAGACAGGTTGTTGCTTTCCACTTTTTTACAGTCAACTTCGCCATCTTAGGAAAATCAAACAGAAATTAAAGTAAAAATGTTATTGATACATCGGAATTATAATGCTATGTACATTCGCTTTCAGTCATATTTGCTACTGTAAAAGAGAAAAGTTGTAAAATCAGAGTATTGGAGAAGAATATTGGAAAGATTATTGCTAATCCTTGGAAACCAGGGTGAGATGACACCATTCTGGACAGAAGAAACCATTCACCCATGTATACTATCAGGTGTTTGAAGCTAACAGAAAAATGTTTGCATGTTATTGTCTTGCAAAACGCAGTGTGAGCAAGACAAAGCAGGCAAGCAGGACGTCCAAATACACTTAACTATATAGTACTGATAAAAAAAAAGTTTGAAAACGTGAGTTAACTGTGGCTAGTTCAACAATCTCGAAAAAGCAGGCCGAGCAATGGGGGAATTAAACAAAGAAAGAGCAGTAAAGTGGTGGGCCTCAGGGTAAAAGGTAATCTTGACTTCCCATATGAAAGGAATGAAAGGGTGAGCAGTGACCTGAGCAACACCAGTCAAGATTACTATCTTAAGGTTTTAAAACACAGCTTTGACTCAAGGAACAGGTATAAAACCTCCAAAAAAAAAAAAAAAAAAAAAAAAAAAAAAAAAAAAAAAAAAAACAAAAAAAAACAAAACAAAAAAAAAGACCTTAGGAGCTAAAAGGAAAAAAAGTGGAGACCTTGCGTATTGAGCAGTACTGCCCCATATCCCTCCGCTAAAAACGTACAGAGTCCTAGGAAAGTTTCAGAAGAGAGCAACAAGAAACAACAATTTTAAGGCATAGCCTCCTAGCCACTGAGAACCAATAGGACAGGCTAGATGGCTTCTCAGCCCATATATGACACCTGTAAAAAAGGTGCAGCAGCTCTCCATCACTCCTAACATAACCTGGGATGAGTCAAATCGGCTGAAAAAGTCACACCACATGATTTCTGCATAAACTAGTGCTACGCTGCAGAGCTCCCTGCCACCGGCTTCTTCAAGTCTGCAGGTGCCAAAGCAAAAATTTTGTGGGAGAGAAATCGCCAGTGAGCTTTTAAACTCAAAGCCACCAGCTCAACGAAACGATGAGCTGCCAGCTGTTCTGTGCTGGAAAGCATTTCTGGAGGGTTTATTCACAGTCTGTTCATCGCTCTGCTCTGGTCTTCCTCAGACAACTATTCCCAGTCACCACTGGAGGCAAAATGAGGGCTGAGTAGATCTCATAGCAGTTCCTAAGGTGATTCCCTTGCTTTTAAAAATTGCAGATTTGTAGCAATACTCCCACGGCAAACAACTAGAAAGAAGAGACTGCAGGAACGCCTGAAGACACAGGTCAGATAAGTTGTTTAGAGAAGGAGAAACGCCCAGTAAAGTTGTTCTAATTGCCTCTAACTAAGGAAAAAAAAAAAAAAAAAAAACAGAAAAACAAAAAACAGGATCAGCACTGCTATCAGCATATGCTGTATTTCTCACAGACCTATTTTCAAAGCTGAAAGCTCACCTGATGCTCTCGTTTACTTCCCATCTACTCATCTATTTAAAAGTCACAAAGCGTCCGGTGGCGTTTTCGACACAATTTATTAATAAAAAAAGACAAAATCAAATTGTGTTTTGTGTGGGTTTTCAAAAGGCGGATCTGACCGCACGTGCACGTAGAAAACCCTTACGGTCAGCGCAAAGACGCGGAGGGACCGCGCGGCGCGGCGCAGCCGGGCTCCTTGCAAGTCCCGAGCACGTGCGTGCGTTAAGATGGTCGAAGCAGACGTACGCGGGTACGACCGTGCTTCACACGTCCGCCCGCGAGAGAACGAGCGCGCTCACTCCTTCCAGCCAGCCCGCTGACAAACGCACACGTGTTACTGAAGCGGGATCCCAGGACCGTAAGCGCTACTCGCAGGCTCGAGCCACCGACCCGCGGCCGAAATCGGGCCGTGCGGCGGACAGGAGCGCAGGCGCCCGGCGCCAGGCCCACCCGAGGCCGCGCAGCCCCGGCCTCGCGCGCGGAC